>CAUYQG010301793.1:0-15463 GCA_963574415.1 Tarsius wallacei | reverse complement strand
GAAGTTTGTAGTTATAGACATTTTTGTATTTAACTGCTTGGCTGAGAGTACATTTAATAAATATATTTGGGTTTTGTAGCATTTATCATACCTATATTTTAAAAATGGCTTATGGAGTTCATGCTTGGCATTTTCAAATCTCTGTCTCACTCTAGCCCTGGCCTTGGTGGGAAGACTGGCTGGGAATACTTAGCCTTCTACTTTGTAACCCCAGGATGGATCCTAGGCAAGCCAAGTCATTTCAAGTAGAACTGTTAGTAAAACACGGCAACTAAACTTGGCACAAATCTATAGCCAGTCTCAGTATGACCCACAAAGCCTTATAAATACCACAATCCTTGCCAGTACTTAATCAGGTGACTTAACAGTACGGTTTTTGGACTGGGGGTGGGGAGCTCACCAGACTTCATTATTACACAGCCACGCAGCAGCTACCAATTTTGGGCAATTTTCTACAGTCTACTCTTCCCTCTTGCCTTATACCGGACGACAGATGAGACTGCCACAGATTCGTGATCAGTTTTGGCCTCCGACCTACTGCTGACATTTCTAGGATCTCTCTTCTCCACAATAAAGTAGATGACACTGAAAGAGCTGTACATATTTAACAGATTTGTGATTTTGACTGGTTTGATCTTTTTTTTTTGAGTTGGAGTCTCACTCTGTCACCCAGGCTGGAGTGCAGTGGCACACTCACAGCCACCACAGCCTCAAAGATTTGTGATTTTGGCTTCAATGTGCCCCCCCATCTCAGGGCCAGAACACCCTCCCTCACCCAGGAGAGTTCTTGACCCAGGATTTATTTTAAAATGGCAGGTTAAAGCCAAGCCCAGCTCTAGACATTAGTCCATGACAGAAGTATTGCTCGAGTTCATAGTAGCTATTACTTTAAACCTATTCAAGGAATAACATGTCTAGCTGACCTGTAAGAACTTAAAAAAAAACAAAAAAAGCTCAGACTGCTTGTGCAGGTAATTTATTGCCACTAACTTGCCTTGACATTCTGTTACACCTAGAGATTATTAAGAAGCAAAAGAATTCACATCACTCAGATTCAGTTCAAACCAAGGCATAAACAAACCACTCTAGATACCAGGGAGACAGTGGGCAACCCTGCTGTTTTCAAACTGCACTACTCTCCTCTGGGTGTGCCAGACTCCTATTCCTACAACTCAGGCCACTATTACTGAAAACAAGCTTGATCTTGATCTAAGGGCTGGCAGTTCCCAGGGCTTCCTTAGTTACAGTTACAACTTTCCTTACCAAATAAAGCCATTCAAGTGTAAAACCCTTCACACATTCAAGTGCCAAGGACAAACTACCCCATCAAGCTGGCAACCCAGATCTGGCACCACAGCCTGGCCATTTGTCAGAAGAAAAACTGCAATTCAAACTGGGTGTCCTAAATCCATTTTATTACCATTCCTCTGTTTCTTTAACAAGGAGAACTGAACAGGTAGGAAAGATTCAACTATTTTAAAAAGATAAACTGAGAAATATGCTGGAACCATAAAGCCCCGATGCATGCTACTACAGCAAAAGTGGTGCTGTACTACTCTGGTCTGGGCTGCTCCAAGGGACACTGAAAGGACTCAAACTTACTTTGGGTTGAGAAAAGTTTATACAACAACGGGTCAAAAAGACTAACCTGGAAATAAACTAAAAACCTTGGCAGGAAGAGACCTCTTGTGTCAATACTTTATTTTGGTGTAAAGACGGGAAGCTGGAAAATACATTGTATTTAAAATTTTCTTGGTTCCCCCTCACACTGTGGAAACTCCCTCCCCCCTAGAGCAAATCTGTTCAAACTCAAATACTTAAAAATTACAGCAGCCAAACAAAAGCACAGAAGAAAAAAAAAACAGTTGGAGAAGGTAGCCTGGGCCAGTAGTGTCACTTGGTGTGGACGACTGAGGTGCTGAACAGGAGCTTCTGTTTCTGTTTTTTTCTTTTCTTTCCTCCTTTCTCTTCTAAAGGGAAACAAAGAGAGAGCTTGCTTAGCTTTAAATGCCATCCCCTTGTCCCCTGGGCAGTTTTCATTACTGAGAGTCACACAGTGAGAGCCAAGAATACAGGCTCTGGAATTAGACTGCCTGAATTCAAATACCAGTCCTTGCATACATTATGCATTTGTCTTTGGGCAAGTCACTACCTCCCTAGACCTCAGTTTCCTCCTAACAGGAGAGTTATACCCATTTAGTGTAGTTGTTGGAGAATAAAATGAGCATACTGGTAGACATGTAGTAAAGCACACCATAAGTATGTCATTCTTGTCTAGTCACAAATATCAGAATGGGGCAGGCTTTTAGCTATTAGCATGCTTTACCAACTCAGAATTCTAAAGTGTAGGCAGGATCTACTCTCCAGATACTATGTCTTGGAAGGGTTCCTCAGAATTTCACTTCCAGCCCCCAAGAATTAATCTGGGGTGGCAAATGGGTTGACACACCAAATGGAACATCATTTGACACTAGAATGGGCTGAAAGGTTCGTAGGAAAATGTGCCCATCCAATTACTGATGTCTGCTGGCTGGATCCAGGCAAGAATGGCAGTACATATGTAGTATCTGACAACCCTGTGCTGAGCACTCCAGTTCTCTGCCCTTACCAGAAAGGGGATCTGAAGTAGCTGGTGTGTCCAGTTTCATGAAGGCTGCTTCAATAGCTTGGCTGAAGGAATTCTGGAAACTGGGCACAGGAACACGGTCTGAGTTATCACTCTCCCCATCGCTGTCCACAGGGGCAGGAGGAACTAAGCTGTTCTCATCTAAAAAATACCAGTGTCACAATTCTACAAACAACTCTAGAGCCTTTTACTGAAAAGAGTCAAACTCTCCCTGCACAAGCGAGCTGGCCATTCTCACCTTTCTTTGGAGCAGTTTTGGGCCACACATCAGCTTTTGCTTTTCCAACCCTCAGCATCTGCCAAAGTAAGAATGTGGGGGGGGAAATTTAAGTAGTTGGTCCAACTTCTGTTTTCCAGACTCCTATTTTGACACTAACTGGTTGGGAGGACACAGAACCAACTATCATCTTTGAAGAGATTTTCCAGGTACTTCTGTCTTTTACACAGTTTCAGTCATGTCCTTTATATCCTGACCAATGGAAATGGCAGTGAAACCCAGTGTAGTTGCATAAAAGGTACAATAAATTCTTACTCAGACTCCCAACTTTGGAATGCTGACTTTCTGATAAGTTTTCTTGGCCTTGTAACCCCTAAAAACATCAACCTATTGGAGTAAGCAGTATGTAGTATCCTCCAAATTTAACCATATGGCTATCCAACTTCAGTTACTTAAGGCCATGCTAACTAAACTTTCTCCTAACATTGCCCCAACAGCTCTCACTACCTTTTAGTGTTTGCTTTTCTAACAACTCTTTAATCATTAATTTTTAGATTCAGCCATAGGTCAATAAAGTTCCTGCAACTACAGTAAAATCAGAATCCTCCTGCTCCTGGAGAATTTTATTCATCTTACTTGGCCAAGGCCAGTTTTGTAATTGCTGAGGGTCACCATGAGTCCCAACTGCCAAATATGCCATGCAAGTCAAGGCAGGGAGGATTTTGTTCCTGGAAAAATACCAAGAGACAAGACTCCTGGGGTTCAAGCAGAAATGCCTTGTCCTTAAAGCATGTGCTCCAAAGTGAGAAACAGCTATTATTCAAGATGAGCTGTGTTGGCAGATTTTGATTTTATTAGATAACCTTTCTTCACCATGTACAATCACTTTTGGTGATCTCCTCCTTTGGTCCCAGGGAGTTCAGATCTGCTAAAGTTTGAACATATGACCACCCCCTTCAAGCACCATGTTGAAATCAGAAGGGCGACCACTCTGATTTTCCCCATGACCACATGCTAAATAAGTATGTATGACTTTTCTCCAATTAATCTGCCTTTTGGGAGTTAATTAAAAAAAAAAAAGAAAGAAATCTGATCCCCAATGTTGGTGGTAGAGCTAATGGAAGATATCTGGATCATGGGGGTGGAGCCCTCATGAGTAATTAATATCCCGGGGGGGCGAGTATGTGAGTGAGTTCTTGCTCTATTAATCCTGAAAGAGCTGGTTGGTAAAGAGCCTGACACCTCCCCCCCCCACCATTGCTTCTTCTCTTGCCATATGATCTCTTCACACATGGGTTTCCCTTGGGCTCCCCTTTGCCTTCCACCATGACTGGAAGGAGCCTGAGGTTTTCACCAGATGCCCAATCTTCCAGCCAGTAGAATCATGAGCCAAATAAACCTTTTTTCTCTTTTGTTTTGTTTTGAGTTGGAGTCTCACTCTGTCGCCCAGACTGGAGTGCAGTGGCACGCTCCCAGCCACTGCAGCCTTGACCTGCTGAGCTCCGGCGATCCTTCCGCCTCAGCTTTCCAAGAAGCCGGAATTACATGTGCGCACTACCACACCTGGCTAATTTTGGATTTATTGTAGATACGAGGTCTCATCAAGTTGCCCAGGTGGGTCTAGAACCCGTGGGCTCAGGCAATCCACTCGTCTCGGCCTTCCAAAGTGCTGGGATTACAGGTTGAACCACTGAGCTCGACCATAAACCTTTTTTCACAAAGGCTTTTTTAAAAATCACCTATGCATTCTTTTATAGCAACACAAAGACAGTGTCCAAGTAGTATGACATCTGAATCATGTTTCTCTTGAGGGGTATGATAATTAAAGTGCTTATTATCTATATTTTATCCTTACCAAAAATGAACATTTAACCTGAATCCACTCATGAGGAAACAACTGCACAAATCTAAACTGTGGGACACTCTATAAAACTGGTCTGGATGCTTCAAAAGTATCCATACCATGGAAAGGAAAAAAAAGGGGTGAGCAGAGGAACTTGACAACTAAAGGCAATGAGTAATGTCTGATTGAACCCTGAAATGAAAACAATAAAGGATACGGATACAAATGGGGAAATAAAATGTACACTATATTGGATATTCTTGTAACAGCTGAATTTCTTATATGTGATAATAATTTCAAAATAAAGCTGAAAGGAAAAAAGTAATAGCAATAAAACCTAGTTTTAAAAAAACAAGTATTTGGCATAACTCCTGGGGACCACTTGCTAATAACCTCTGAAGTCCAGCAGTTAACTTTCAGGATTACCCTCAAATTATTTCATCCTCCTTGACTTCTTGACTTAAGGACCCTCACTACGAAAGTTCAATTCCTGCTTGTTTCTCAGCACAAACTGGCTATTTTTATTTAAGATACATCCATATCAACTGCTCTCAAGAACTGTCAAAGTAATAATTCCAGACTAGTCACAAAGAAATTAATACTGACTTCAAGCTGTTCATTCATCTTCTTCACCTACCTGACCTGATTGCAGGAATACTGAGTGCTTATTGTTTTAGAGATGAATAAAGTGATTTGACAGCAAGTCTCACTGGGCTAGTGTTTCCTCCATCCTGCTCCAAGGAAACTGCTTTGGCTAGTTACAGGATAATCAAAACAACCTTCCCCTTCTCAAAGTGAAAAGAAATTGTTTATTCTATGTTACAGATAAATATCACCTGAATCAGAGGTCCTTGAATCAGACAGTTAAAATCCATGAGCTGCTGAGCTCTTTCTCTTAAGAAAGCCTCCCATAATTATTAGAGTCAGTGCAACATTAGCCTGTTAAGTATCTCCTTTTCCAACAGAGGGACTGTTCACAACATAATCTGCTCTCAGCCAACTCCCTGCTGCCTAAAGCTCCCATTGGCAGTGAATTTCCCTCCTACCCATGAGATGGCTCCATTTGTCCAGCTGTATTAAAATGAGAGGTCATGATCCCTGGATGAGGGTCCCACAATAAGCAGCAGAGTTAATGTTAAATACCCTTGGGCTGCTTCACAAGCAAAAGATTTACCTGGGCAAAAGAAGGGAAGGGAGAGTCTTCTTCCAGACTCCCAACGCAGAATGAGGGACTGCCCTGACCAGCAGTGGGTGACAGAGGGGTCAGCAGAAAGTCTGAAAGGGAACCAGAGACCTGATTATATGAGTCAAGTACCAAAGAACTAGTGTCCTCTTAACAAGAAAGATGAGCCCTGAATCAGGTCTGGATAATTACAAACTCCATTCCATGCCCCCCGCCCCCCAAAAAGCAAACTTTGATCCAACCTTCAATTCTGCCATGTTCTTATAAAGTCAAGAACATCATCTACTACACCAGTGATCAGTATAGGAAGAGAAAAAGTTTCTTGGTTGCAATAGGAGTCATGGTGGAACCTACTCTCACAGTGAGAAAAATCCTTTCCTTTTGAAATGCTGTATTTTCCACAAAGGCCTAGGTATTCTGTCATGGACTGGTTTTATATGAATGGAAAAAGAAAAAGATAAAATTTAATCAGGTCAGTCCTTATGTTCCAGCCAGATGTCTATGACCTTGGAATATTCAGTAAGACTCCAACACACATCAAGATCCAGCATGAAGATGTAGGCTTTTCCCTGATACTCTCTAGGGAATGTACTCCTCTATCCTTTCTAAGCTGGAGTTGAAGACTTCCCAAAGATCAGTCTACCCACTGCCCTGATTACTGCTGGGCAAAAGCAGCCTATTCTCCCTCCCAGTAGCAAACCCTTCCATAGTCTTCCACAGTACTGTTTAGTACCTTCATTCCTAGGACCATCCAATCACTCTTATCTAAATACCTTAAAAGCCCACGTTTTCAGAAAAGCTAGTACGTAAACACACATTCTTTATACCACAGATAAAGTATCCAATCATCTGCCATAGTCCTTCCTATAGCAGGTCCTTTCTCAGTTAAGCAGAAGGGTATCACAGCCATGTAGTCCTTAAGAATCAGGTTTTAATGCCAATTCCTGCCACTAAGTCGCTGCCTTAGCCTCAGGATGTGAATTGGAGAACTGAGAGGCACATGATCACAATGGTCACAAAAAGTTGTAAATGGTGGGCATTTTGTTAAAAACGTCTGACAGGCTGGGCTCAGTAGCTCAGCCTGTAATACCAGCACTTTGGGAGCCCAAGGCGAGTGGATTGCCTGAGCCCACGGGTTTGAGATCAGCCCAGGCAACTTGGCGAGATGTCTCCACAATAAATAAAAAACTAGCTGGGTGTGGTAGCGTGCCTGTAGTTCCAGCTACTTGGAATGCTGAGGCAGAAGGATCACCGCGGAGCCCGGCAGGTCAACACTGGGCAGTCATGAGCGTGCCACTATACTCCAGCCTGGGTTACAGAGTGAGACTCCAACTCAAAAAAAAAAAAAAAGCCTGTCAGAGCCATTTTTATAGTCTTAAGTATCAAAAACTATCTGCCAACTAGATGAATATCAGAAAAGATAGCCCTCAGCTGGCTGCAGTGGCTCACTCCTATAATTCAAACACTTTGGGAAGCTGAGGCAAGACGATCACGTGAGGTCAGAAGTTTGAGGCTAGCCTGGGCAATGCTGCAAAATCTTGTTTTTTTTTTAATCTTTTTATTTTTAAGTGGGAGTCTCACTCTATTGCCCAGGTGCTGGAGTCCAGTGGCACACTCACAGCCACCACAGCCTCAACCTATTGGGCTCAGGTGATCCTTCCAAGTAGCTGGAACCACAGGCATGTGCCACCACGCCCGGCTAATTTCCTGATTTATTGTAGAGAGAAGGTCTTGCCATGTTGCTCAGGCTGGTCTCAAACCCCTGAACTCAGGCAATCCTCTCGCTTCCCAAAGTGATGGTATTACAGGCTTGAGCCACTGCACCCAGCAGAAAGATCCTATTTCTACCAAAAAAAAAAAAAAAATTTTTTTTAATTAGCCGGGTGTGGTGGGGCATGCCTATAGTCCCAGCTGCTTGGGAAGCTGAGGCAGGGGGCCTGGCTGAGCCCAGAGTTTGAAACTGCAGTGAGCTATGACTGTGCTACTGTACTCCAGCCTGTATGACAAAAATAAATAAATAAATAAAAGGAAAGAGAGCCCTGAAATTATAGACAGTAACCCTTAAGTATATAATTGTATAACATTTTAATACACTCTCTCTACATGACAAAATTTTATTTATTTATTTGTTTGTTTGCTTGTTTTTGAGTTGGAGTCTTACTCTGTCACCCAGGCTGGAGTGCAGTGGCATACTCACAACCACCACAGCCTCAACCTGCTGGGCTCAGGCAATCCTCCTGCCTCAGCCTTCCAAGTAGCAGAACTACAGGCACGTGTCACCACGCCTGGCTTTGTGTGTGTGGTGTGTGTGTGTGTGAGATTTATTGTAGGGATGAGGTCTCATTAAGTTGACCAGGCTGGTCTTGAACCCCTGGACTCAGGCAATTCTCTCACCTCAGCCTCCCAAAGTGTTGAGATTACAGGTGTGAGCCACCGCGCCTGGCTCTTTTTGAACATCTTTTTTTTTTTTTGAGTTGGAGTCTCACCCTGTCACCCAGACTGGAGTACAGTGGCCGCTCCCGGCCACCGCAGCCTTGACCTGCTAGGCTCCGGCGATCCTTCCGCCTCAGCCTTCCAAGTAGCTGGAACTACAGGCGCGCGCTACCACGCCCAGCTAATTTTTGATTTATTGTAGAGATGAGGTCTCGCTAAGTTGCCCAGGCGGGTCTCGAACCCGTGGGCTCAGGCAATCCACTCACCTCAGCCTCCCAAAGCGCGGGATTACAGGAGTCCAGCCCTTTTTGAACATCTTAATCCTGATCTCACTCCCTAGAGTGGAACACTACTAGCTGTTTGGAACATACCCTGCCCCAATATTTTTCTATACATTTAGATCTATATGCTATAGTGAAATTGTTTTGTGGTAGTGTTTTTAACCCACAAATTATATATTTGTTCTTGTTCTACAGCTTCCTATTATCTTCCCATTAGTCCACGAAAAGAACTATTTCCTTGTTCAACAAGTGTAAAATATTTTATGATATAAATGCTATAGTTTAGCTATTCCCCTACTGGCTTTGTAAGCTTTTTCTTTTTTGGCTATTATAAACAATGCTACAATAAAGAGATACATACAAAAGAGGCTCAGGGGAGTATATCAAACAAAAACTAGAAATAAAACAGCTAGGTCACATAGAAGAAACTAGGTTTAAATATCCTACCTAATGAGCTACTATGAAGTTTTTGGAAGCTAGTAGGATACAGTCAATGAGAAAGGCGAATCAAATGGCAAGAATTTCATGTACCTCAGAACTACCTAAAATAAGGTTATTCACCTGAAGACCACGCCATGCTGAGTAAAGACAGGGTCGTAAATTTAAATACCAAGGCTTTGCTTAAGGTCTAGTATATGGCTGAATTCATTAGATCCCAACTCTGTTTACCTGCATGGGAACCTGGACTTCTGCTAAGAGGAGAAAGGGAGAAGGCTCCATAGCCCTCGGTGCTGGTAGGACCCAAAGCAGAACCAGAGGAGCAGGTATAGGAATTGAAGGCAGGAAACTGCTGTAGATTCTCTAGGGGAATGTGAACTTCTGGGTCTGCAAAAGGAAAGACAACATTGGTAGACCATTTATAAATTCTTCAGATCGTTTTCAACAGCAGAAAACAATCAATATGCATATCCCCAAAGATCTGGAAGATGCAGACAGAAGCTTTAAAACTCAAATTTATAATAATTGTCATTCTATAATATACCTTTTTCTCAATATAAAGCTTTGCTCTAACTATTCATAATTGGAGCTGATGATAAACATGTGGGCTAATTATACTGTTCTCTATACTTGTCGGAATATTTCCATAATAAAAAAGTTAAAACAAGCCGGGCTCAGTGGCTCAGCCTGTAATCCCGTGCTTTGGGAGGCCGAGGTGAGTGGATTGCCTAAGCCCACAGGTTCGAGACCCGCCTGGGCAACTTGGCAAGACCTCATCTCTACAATAAATTTTAAAAAATTAGTAGGGTGTGATAGCGCGCGCCTGTAGTTCCAGCTACTTAGAAGACTGAACCAGAAGGATTGCCAGAACCCAGCAGGTTGAGGCTGCAGTGGCTGGGAGCGGCCACTGCACTCCAGCCTGGGTGACAGAGTGAGACTCCAACTCAAAAAAGTTAAAAAAAAAAAAAAAAAAATCCTATTCCTAAAACATCCATTTTCTCAAAGTTCAGGACATGTGCCCAACACTTATACAATGTTGGGATCCCAGGTATACTTACTCCAGCTTGAGATGTAAAACTTATAATGTTTCCATGCCACATTGAGTCAAAATAGTGAAGTCCTTTCCAAAGACAATTCTGTTTTCTAGTGGATAACTAGGCCCTCAAGTCACATTAATCCCCTGGATTCAACAAAGCTTATGTTGGAGAATCCGATCAAAAGATTTTTTTTTTTGTTTACTGGGACAAAAGAGTTCTTAAATCTAACTTCCTGCATTTATTTTCTAGTCTGTCAGAGTTTCTACTTTATCAGACCCTTCTGGCAGACTCACTGTATGGAGTTCTCCCCTTTAATAGAGAGTCAGAGGTAAGGTCAGAGAACCAGAGAACACAGGGAACAATGGCTGCCAGCATTCTCAGCAGAGTCCCAATTCCCATTTCTGGAAGAGGTTTATGTTACCCACTATGCCAAGGTTGAAATTCATCTTAGCCATGTGCTACAGTACTTTGATCCATATTAACTCACTTAAATACTCAAACATAAGCCTACAAAGGAGGTATCTCATGATTCACATTTAAGAGTTAAGGATGACTGGAGCAGTTGCTCATACCTATAATCCCAGTACTCTGCCAGACACAGTGGTTCACGTCTGTAATCCCACCACTTTGGGAGGTGAGAGGATTGCCTGAACCCAGGAATTTGAGACTAGCCTGAACAACTTGATGACACCTTGTCGCTACAATAAATCAAAAAATTAGCCAGGTGTGGTGGCATGCACCTGTAGTTCCAGCTATTTGGAAGGCTGAGGTACAAGGATTACCTGAGCACAGCAGGTCAAGGCTGTGGTGGCCGTGAGTGTGCCACTACACTCCAGCCTGGGTGACACAGTGAAACTCTGACTCAAAAAAAAAACAAAAGCAAAAAAAAAAAAAAATCCCAGTACTTACTTTGGGAGGCCAGGCAGGAGGAGGATCACTTGAGGCCAGGAGTTTGAGACCAGCCTGGGCAACATGAGACCCCATTCTCTACTCAAAATAGAAATAAATTAGCCAAGCATGGTGGCACACACACCTGTAATCCCAGCTACTTGTAAGGCTGACACAGGAGGATCACTTGAGCCCAGGGGTTTGAGGCTGCGGTAAGTTATAACGGCACCACTGCACTGCAGCCTGGGCAACAGAGCGAGACTATCTCTAAAAACAAAACAACAACAACAAAAGAGTTAAAAACAAGTCACTAAGCTGAGACATGAACCAAGCAGTCTGGCTCCTAGGTCTAGGAACAGAGACTCCATACAATGACACACAGCAATACCAGTCAAAGATGAGAGTTCCTGAACTTACACTTGCCCTGCTTCTTGTTCTCCTCCATCTCAATCCTGCGCTCTCGGCAGCGTTCCTCCCGAGCCTTCTTTTGGCGCTGGCGCTTCCTTTTCTCAATGTCATCTGTGGGTTGGTCAGATTGTAAGAAGGCAGACCCAGGAACAACCTGGTCATTAACCCCTCCCAGTACCAGTAGCTAAGCCTACACCAGTGGGCCCAGCTGGACTAGATAAACAGATGGAGTGTTTCAGGAGATACCGAGACTCACAATACAGCTCCCACAGGGTTTCTAGCCACAAGAATCCCTGAACCCCACTATAAAGAGAAGCAGTACAGGGGCATTCTCACCTGAGAACATCTCTAGGGTTTCCTTAGAGACCACAGGAGGCTGCAGAGCCAGTTCACAGATGCTGAACTCACAGGTGAGTGGCAAGTGAGAGAGATATCTATGACGCTGTCGAACATCCTACGTTGGAAAAAGGATAGATACTCAACTAAGATCAGGCATAACTCTGAGAGCAGAGGGTCCTAACCCAGATACCCAACAGTATACATACACTAACAGATAGCACTGGGGCTCAAAAGAATAGTGCTCAATTATCATCATTTTGAAAAGTCAAACAGAAACTGTCAATTAACCTACAATAAAATAGATAAACCACCAAATCCAGTTTCTCAGTTTGAGGCTGGCAACACATAATAAAGCTGATCAGCTACTTCTGAATTTCTAGGGTCCATAATTGAGGGGAAAGAATAGGGAAAATGAGGGTATTTGCTGACCAAAAAAAAAAAAAAAAAACAAACCCTGGGAACTAATGATAACTGAGAAGAAAGATAAAGCCAATTTCCCTACTGAAAGAAGCATGGTCTGAAATAGTAAAAAGTGAAGTCCACCGATTTCGGTTTAATATTCATTTCTATTTTTTTCCTGCATGTTTGATGAAAAGTTTATAGTACTCAAAGAGTCTAATTTGGAGGTTTATAACTAATTTATAACCAACACAGAGATGATTCCCAAAGGGCAAAAATTCACATATGTAAATTATGAGACAATAATTCATAGGAATCTTCTAAGCTAAAAATGAGCTTCAAACCTGCATAACCTAGCTTAAAATCTCCAAAGACTTTTTGGGGTTTTTTTGTTTTTGTTTTTGAGATTTCTCACAAGCAATAAGAAGAAAGAAATAAAAATATACTCCATCTTGCATAAAAGGAAGAGACATCTATATCCCCAAACTACAATAAACAACCTCCCTGAGAAGCAGGGAGCAGGGGTAACTGACTGAACAGAACCCGGGCATGGTGAAAGAACACCTAACTTCACAGTACCATCACTGACAAAAGACTTAAGAATCCAGTTGGGTGTAATTACAACACTTTGGGAGGCTGAAGCAGTAGAGGTGCTTGAGTCTAGGAGTTCAAGAACTGTCTGGGCAACGTGGCAAGATCTCGTCTCTACAAAACAAAAAATTAGCTGGGCATGGTGACATGTACCTGTAGTCCCTGCTACTCAGAAGGTTGAAGGAGGAGGATTACTTGAGACCAGGAGGCCGAGGCTGCAGAGATTCTCATGATCATGCTACTACACTCTAGCCTGGGCGACACTGAGACCTCAACTCAAACACACACACAAAAACACACACAAAAACTAAAGGCCTTAAAGGTTTGCAAACTCAGGCCAGTCAGACCTACCTCAGAGAGGGTAAGTTACTATCACCCCTCCAACTCTCCACTTCTAAAGGAAGGCCCTTACCTCAGACATAGAGTACCCAGCGATCTCCACCACAGTTGCTGAGATCTTCTCAGGGCTCTGCTCCAGGCTGCCATACTCCCGCACAAGGCAGCGCACATTCACAGGGTGCAGGAACATGTGCTGCCCATCCTCCGCTGAAAACAAGGGGGTCTATCATATAACAGTCTTAACCATCTCTCAGAGTGACCCCAACCCCGATCCATGCCAGAAGGCACAAGCAACCCAAGCCCCCAGGATCTGTGGAGACAACCTCCTCTGCTTAGAGAGCCAGGTCATCTCTCTCAAACACATTTGCAACAACCCAGCCCTCTTCCTCAGGGACCCTCACCTTGGTAAAAGTAGTAACAAGGAGAGCTGCTCTGGTGTGTGAAGCCTGGCTTGGTGATGGGTTCCTGCTGGCTGGACTCAATACAAATGGTACCCTCCCCAAGATTGTCACAGGCCTCTGACAATCCTTCAGGCTCTGGTTCAAACACTGCTTCCTCTTCCTTCACCAGAGGGAGGGCAAGAGGACAAGGATAATCTACAGAACAAACTTCCGTGGTTTCTTCATCAAAAGCAGACAGATACTCTTGCACACCCTGTTGGAAACAAACTCTAGGTCAACAAAAAGTTTATGTCCTGCTTTCAAGAAGTAATGTGGCAAAGATACGCATAAGAACCATGCTCCCACCAGGTGCAGTGGTTCACGCCTATAATCCCAGCACTTTGGGAGGCTGAAGTGAGAGAACAGCCTGAGCCCATGGGTTCGAGACCAGCCTGGGCAACTTGGCGAGACCTCATCTCTACAATAAATCAAAAAATTAGCTGGGCGTAGTGGCATGTGCCTGTAGTTCCAGCTACTTGGAAGGCCGAGGTGGAAGAATCACCTGAGCCCAGCAGGTCAAGGCTGCGGTGGTCATGAGCGTGCCATTGCACTCCAGCTTGGGCAACAAGCTAATGACTCCAACTCAAAAAAATAGAACCAAGCTCCCTGGATGCTTATCTTAGCTGTCATGTTTGATTTAACACCCCTGGAGAAAGAATAACAAGCATGCAAGAAATATTCATAGTCCCCTCTTCTCCCAAGAAAGTTCAGATCTCACAGCAGTGTCTACGAACTCAATAGCAGCATTTGATGAGTGGCAGTCATTTAATTGGAAACAGGGACACACTAACCTTCCTGTGTTGAAAAACAGACTCCTTCGCCAAGGGAGCCATCAGCATCAGTTGTTCCAGAGTACCCACGACACCAGTGACCTCCCCTCTGCCTTCAGCCATTCCTGACAGAGCCTCTTCCCGAGTCTAAGGCCACCAGAGAGAAGACCAGAGAAAGGTAAGTTTCCAGAACATACTTAGCTGGAAAGGCAAGGGCTTAGTACGGCCTCTCAACAGGATCCTGGCAAAAGTTACAAGGCAACAAGACTATGGAAAGGGTTTAGTTACATACTTAAAATCCTCAATATTTGAGGGAATGAGGAAGCAAAAAGCATCTGGTACTCACAAGAGATGGTATTCTGCCTAATATATCTGACACTGAAAACTTTACACAAAAGCTTCCTGAACAAAACACCAAGAACATAAAACTAGTTTTATAGTTTTTACAAGCTATGCTCAGAGAGAGGCCCATAATAAGAGGCAGGGATTTGACACTCCACCTTAATCTGAACAGCTTTAATTCTAAGCATTTTTCTTCTACCTGAAATGGCACTTGAACAAATACTGCTGAAACACAGAAAGAAAATAAAAATTGAATACACAGGACTCTGCCCAAGGAGGACTTGGGAGTCAGAGACAGGAATTCAAATATCAGTTGCACCCCTTACTAGCTATGTGTCCTTAACAAATTACTGAACTCATCATTCCATTTCCTCACCCATGAAAGGAGATGATTGTTATTTACAACATCAAAAACTTAAGTTAAATAAATTTAAGTACAGTACTGGGTCTGTCACATGCTAATCACTCAATAAATGTGGACTTTTATTGTTCTAATCTGGATCAGTGGTTCTCAAAATGTGGTCTGGGGATGAGCAGCATCAAAAGCACTTGGAAGTAGCCAGGTGCAGTGACTCACACCTGTAAACTCAACACTTTTTTTTTTTTTTTTTGAGTTGGAGTCTCACTCTGTGGCCCAGACTGGAGTGCAGTGGCCACTCCCGGCCACCGCAGCCTCGACCTGCTGGGCTCCGGCGATCCTTTCGCCTCAGCCTTCCAAGTAGCTGGAACTACAGGCGTGCGCTACCACGCCCAGCTAATTTTTTTTTTAATTTATTGTAGAGATGAGGTCTCACCAAGTTGCCCAGACGGGTCTCGAACCCGCGGGCTCAGGCAATCCACTCACCTCAGCCTCCCAAGGCACGGGATTACAGGCTGAGCCACCGAGCCC
>CAUYQG010301782.1:0-10215 GCA_963574415.1 Tarsius wallacei | reverse complement strand
TTTTTATTTCCATAAAGAGATAAAGAAACTAAGGCATATAGAACTAATTAACTTGTCTAAGTCCTATTAGTAAGTGCTGGAATGAGAATTAGAACTGAGGAAGACTGCACTTAACCACCGGTACATGGAACTAGAGAGTTTAAGCCACTCTGGTGGGGTACCTGACATCCTTCTGAATACTTTAGAATAGTGAAATAGAGAGAAGAGAGAAAAATACAAAGGGGATGCCAAAAAAAAGCAAGAGAATCACTACAAACAAACAAGAGATATATTTGTGTGTGTGTGTGTGTGCACACACACGCATGTAACCACATTATAATATACAGGTCATTAGTGAACCACATTCATCATTTCCATGGATCAAGCTTAGTTAGGAATTGTTAAATTTTTGCTTCACTATATACCTTAACTAGAACAAATAATATTGTGACTGTGGTCATAATGACAAGTTTTAGCTAAATTTCAAGTCACAACACATATGGGAAAATAAAAGTTAAAAAACAACAGAAAGTTTCAACTAACAAAGAACACAGGAGTCTTCATTCTCTAGCACCTCTTGCTAGCATTCCCTCTTGCTTTGTGCTTGGTCCACTGTATACATACTAACTACATTCTCAGTTGGGCTTTCTCACATCTTCCTTCCTTTCCAGTCATGTGTTTCAACACACACACAAACTCTTCTGTCAGTTCCAGACACTTCTCAATTGCAACACAGAATGAAATCAACCCAGAACGACATTTACTGCCTCGTATATTTGATTGAATCCTGAAAGAAGCATCATTTACACAGATATTCTTGGCCCGGTATTCAACAGATGAGGATTATACAGAGAGGAAGTAACACTTGTCCCAAATGCTTTTAAATGTTCTGCATCCCTGAATGCCACACTTAATCCTACCAGCCTAGGAACACACCACACCACATTCTAGAAGGATGTTTTATATGAGCAGGACAACACCAACCGATTAAAGAACACAAAAGGCCTCTCTTCAGTAAAGTGAAGGTTGATCTTACCAGGGTGGCTGAATACAATTTCACACTGAAACACAGTTTTCCCATTTCAAAGCAACATAGGCGCATGCAGCTTGTTAGATTTATAGAATGCCTGGTCTCCCAAGACTTTACAAAGCGAATGGCATCCATCAAATTAATTTCCTTGGGGATTGTCTCAAACATGGAGAATGAAAAGGCCCAGACCATTAAACATCAAAAGAATGTTCCAAATGGTAATTAAAGTTCTATTATATTTTCTTTTTCTGGGAGCAGATTAGATTAATTCAATTGAGAATATTATAAGTATCAAAGCTGACAGTGTGAATGTGTGGAGTTGGCTAGAAGAGCACTTAATATTGCAGACATCTGTTCATTCAAGTTCTACAAAACACGAAAGAGGGAGTTCAACTCAGGCTGGGGAGTACTTACCAAACCAGCACACGTAGACACAGCGACAGAAGAGGAGCTGTCATTTCTGATAAATCCCTGATAGAAACATCGCTGCACCTCGGGTTCCCGAGTCTCTGAAGCACCATCTTTTCCAAGTACCTGGACAATAAAGTGACGACCCAAAATCGCCGAGGGCTTAAGTTCTAAGTGTAGTTCCTGTCCAAATGCTGAAAATCGGTAGTGCAGGGAGCTTCTGGTACTCTGAGCCGATCGCTTTTTCCTGCCGTTGTGCAAAATGTCATGTGAAATATATGACCCGCCTGAGTCCACTTCTACCGGCGTGACAAAGACGTAATCTGCAATGGGAAAAGTTTAGCTGTCAGCACCCAGAGCCCACAATTCCAAACGGTCTCTTTCCAGCAGGCTGGCAAAGAGAAGCCCACAGCTCAAAGATAGCTTTGTTTCCATTGCCACGCACCTAGATCAAATATAATTCAGAGCGGCCTATGAAGAGGAGAACCCTTCTGTCTCTACAATTAGTTCTGCCACAAGAGCTTCATTTCTACAGAAACTAAAAGCTAAGCACGATTTTGATGAACTTCAAGACTGTTTGTGAAAAATGTCACACCTCTTATTGTCTGGCAAGAGGCAGACTTAAAATATTAGCCATGAAAACATCCATATGAAAACATTTTGGAGAGACAAAGTGAATAAGCATAAGACCACAAAGGCAATAAATGGAAACTTTTCTTCGAGGAGATTAATTTCTTTGCGCTTAAACTGAACTGAGAGTATTGTTTGGTAGAATTTAAACTTCAAATGATGACTCACAACGTTGGTCAGTTTCAGATGATAGTCTAGATCATTAACAAGCAACAAAAGTTTCATGTTTCCAGGGCTATTTGTGTGTGATAATTAAACTCCAACACTTGTATCACCCTTAGAATTTGACTATGAACTTTCATGGGGAAAGCCCATTTAACTGTAAGCCCAAAACACAGTGTATGCACAAAATGCCTCAAAACTATCAGAACCTTCCCACGTAGTCTGATGTGCAAAACTGCTCAGGCATGTTGGAGGGGGAGTGTTTAAACAAGGGGACACCTGGAAAGGCACGTTTAAAAATACCTTCACATCGCTCCCTGGAGCAGCAGTAATTGCTGCATGCTCTAGAGAGGAGGAGCTACAAAACAATATGCTGTTTGAAGAGGGAAGCCAGCGCACTGTTTTCTTTCAGCAAACATTGAAACTGAAAAGCATCATCCCCCAAAATGATTTGGAATATGCCCTCTGCGCATTAAAGAACGTTCTGCGTTTCCACTTTTGAGGTACAGAATGGGAAACTAATTTGGAAAGTGTTTAGAAAGAGTTTGAATAACTAAGAGGCTTGTTTGAGTCATGGGAGTCCTTAGTGACTAGAGGAAAAAAGGAAAAGGAATCTCCTTTTTCCCCAGTCAACAACAACCCCTTCCTTTCCCCGCCCTCCCCAAAATAAACTAAGGAATGAAGCCCTGTATCTAGCGGGGATCAATGAGTGATAGTCTAATTAGGTGCACATTTGCAAAGATAATAAAATCCTAATATGACAATAATTTTCAGTTGCTTTTTTCTGTATATGAATTATCTGTGACTCTTGTATTGCACTACTTATTCTGTTCTTTAAGTCTGCCATTCCCACTTTCTCCTTGACCTTCTCCTTAACTAGAAATGCTATGAGATTTGCATACATATTATAAAATAATTGAAAAAAATTATTCTGTTTTCTTAACCTTGGAAAGTCAGACACACAAGATTTCTCTCCTCTTACACATCTCCGATACGTTGCTTTACAGGTATGTGGCTCCTGGTGAAGTGCAGGTTTTTCTTAGAGATCATCCACCTTCCACCTATACCAAACTAAAATTTAACTATGAAAACCATTCCTGACATAGGCTTCAGACAGCTTTTCTGCAGTCAGTTGTTTCTTACCTCCTTGTCCAAAATCATTTGAAACTCTGGCTGTTCTTAGCTGGGAGGCCACATGGGAGCCTTATTCAGTCAGCCTTCTATGGAGTCAGTGACATAGACCCCTCCCCACCCATCCGCCACCTGCTACTAGCTTGTTTCCAAGGGGAAAATCACCGGCTATTGGTTTCAGTCAGTCCCTGATGGGAAGAAGGACAGTCAGAGTCCCCTGTAAAGAGTGACCTGATTGATTGCTTCAGGAGTTGACTACAGATGAAGTCCTTACAGGTAGTGGCTGGGATAGAAGCAACTCCCAGCCATTTGATCCTGACAGAACCATGAGGGGTGGTTTTAGAAACTGCAGCCTCTCTGGTTGGACAAAAGGTGAATTTCTTAAGAGTTAATTTCTAGGTCTCTCTTGCTCACCCACTCGCTAGCAGCCCTTCTCCATGACTCCACCCCGTCCCACACCCCCAATATGATGACCCGATGCCTCCTGACAAGAGAAGATAATCCTGAAAAGCTAAAATTATAGAATCCAATTGGACAGCAAGGTTCTGCTAGACACCTGGGGTCAGAAATCAGCTGTTCTGTGGCTGGTGGGAAAGAATGAAAACAAGGACTCCCCTTCTGGGCACCATTGAGAAGTTAATAAATGACAGGAATAAACGATGTTCTGGAAGTCTGTCGGCAGGGAAACGACAGAAGAGATAAAAGACCCACAGAGCTCGAGCTACCTGCTTTCCTGGCTCTAAAAGCAGCCGTTTGGGCATCCACGACACAAGGGAGCAAAAAGAAAAATGGGGGGGGGGGGGTGAGGAAGAAAAAGAACAAAAGTGGAGAGGAAAGTGAAAAGGAATGCTAAAAGGGGAAAGGGGGCTCACATCTTTCATCCCACACCCCAAAGAATTAGTTTTGTGGGCTTTCCCAGAAGAGGAAGGAAATGCGGAAGGATCCTTTTGATCATTAACCCCCCAGTCAATGTCCACTTCCCTTCCAATTTCTCATTGCAGTTAAGATTATTTTTTCTTAACAAGCCACCTGTGCGGAAGGGAAAGTATTTTCTCATTTATGTGACTTGCAGCTTAAGGCATAGATTCTTCTGATAAGCTCAGAGTCCCTGCCACATCCCCCCTCTCCAAGCAGGAACCATTTCCGAGACAGCGCACACCTGCCAGGCTAGGGGGTGCGCTTTTCTATCTTTTCTCTCTTTGGAGGAAGGAAGGGACAAAGTGCCAAGAAAAGCCGTTCTTGGGGATTTGGGGCAAATACGAACCATCATTTAATCCGCTGGCGCCGCTGCTGCTGTCACTGGCTAAGGCCGCGGCGACCGACGCACAGCAGAGGCAGCACAGCTGGAGCGCCTGCAAGAGAAAAGGTGACATCGCGCGTGAGGGGTCGCGACGTGGCTGGCGGCGGGCGCCCCCTACCACCCGCTCTCGGCGCGCCCCTCGGCGGCGGCACCTGCCTTGGCCACGCGCCCCAGTCCCGCCGGGCTCCACGCCGGGCCCGAACCCGCTGGCGAGAGGGCGCACGCGAGCAGGAGGGCGCACTCCATGGTCAGGTGCGGGCGCGGCTGCTGCGGGTGGCCGGACGCGGCGGGCTGAGCGCACCGACGGCGCACATGCTCCCCGCAGCCCCGGAGCGTGGCGCCCCAGGTGCGGCGCCAGGTGGGAGCCGCCGCCGTTCACATCGCAGCGTGGGCGCGCTGGGGCCTCCCCTCCGCGGGCTGCCTGCGCGCCCTCCTGTCTGCCCGCGCGGGCCTGCGGAGCTGCCGCCTGCGGCACTTCAGGGGGGCGCGGGGGCTTCCCGGGCTGGGCCTGGAGCGCAAACGGCTGGGAGACTTTGTCCCTGCCTGCCTGCCTGCCCGCCCGCCTGTCTGTGCGTCTGTCTGTGTCGGTGTGAGCGTCTGAGGCTCCCTGAGAAAGCAGCGCCAGCTGGCGCCCCCAGCGCGCTGCAGCCGAGCGCCCGCCTCTCCAGCGCGCGGTGATTGGCGACCAGCGACTCCCGGGCTCGTCCGAGCACCCGGGCTGGTGCAAGGGCGTGGGATTCCCTGCTCCGAGGGAGGGGGCGAAGGGGGCGGAGAGGATGGGTGAGATTAAGGGGGAGGGAGGGACCGACCGCCGAGAGAGGGAAAGGAGCGCCTTGGGTCAGACTTGTAACCGAAGCGCACCGAGAGATGAGTTCAGAAGGGGGCGGGGGAGAGCGGTTCAGGTAAGTGGCGCGGCTTCTGTCGCCGCCTGTGCAGACTTCGCGCAGACTTACCACAAGTCTTCTGGAGAGAGAGTCAAGATATGTAGCGTTCTCAGCACCTCTTAAGTGCCAGTAGCTAGTCCCTGCTTTATCTCATTTGCCTCAGACCCTATCCTTTTAAGGAGGGAATTATTAACTCCTTGATAAAGATGAGGAAACGGAGGCTCAGATGTGCCTAGCTACCCAGAATCAGCAAATCTAGGGCAGCCTGGAAAACTAGAACAATGGGCCGTCACTGCCTGCAGCCTGTGAAAACTCACAGAGCAGGCGGTGACCTTCCTCTTCTCCAAGTGACCAGGCTTCCCACTCGGAGATGAAATCCTGGCCCCCAAAACTTACAGAAATCAGCCACCACAAAAGGTGCTCTCCTTCACCATGAAGACGCAAGTTTGCTGTGTACCTGTTCATTTTCTCAAGACATTTATTTGATCCTTTGATCCCTACTGTTTGCAGGGATGCACAAAATCTATTGTCATGGGCCAGTGGGAAAGACCTTCATTGGATAAGTCAACAAGTTACAGAAACAAAACTAACATAACTACTATAAAGGAAAAGAATAGGCCCCTAAATTAGAAAGATGACAACAGAATCTAATTAAGATGGGGGGAGGAAATAAGATGTGTGTGTATAAACACATGTAAGGCATTTCTTTAATGCTGACATTTGAAATAGGGCTAAAGAGAGTGGGTTAGTTTTATAAGGGAAGAGGATCCCACGTGTTAGGAGTGGGGAACAGCACAAGGGAAGTTCTTGAAGTAGGAAAAGGCAGAAATAGCAGGCTGCTGGATCAGTGGGACCTTGTAGGTTGGGGTGAAGCATGTGGGAAACTTAGTTTTAAGTGAATGCATGTTTTTGTGTGTGTAGGAGGGAACATCATCTCTAAAACAAAACCAACATGGGTCATCTCTGTATGTATATGGATTTAAGGCTCTGAGGCAGGGCCTGAGAGGAACAAAGACAGTGTCTTTGACCAGGGTGGTGACAGTGGTGATGGATGTATTGCCCTGTTCAGTCCTATGGGGACTAAGATAGTTAAAATGGAGATCTTTTTTTTAAATGGTAAAATGGGTTTATTTTGCCATTTACTAGGAATATATAACAGATTTTACATACGCACGTATATGCATATAACTTCAGGGCTCCCAGATATATGAAGCACATATGACAGAAATGAAGCAAAACTACATAGCAACACAGTAGTTGTAGACACCATAATCCCCACTTTCAATAATAAATTTTTACAAATTAGAAGATGGATAAGAAAACAGAAAACATGAACATTATAGGCCAATTAGATTGAAATGGTCTGTGTCAGGCTTGTAATAAGTAACAGATCAGCATATATAGTCTGTTTTATTGAATGTAACAGTGAACCCAGGGCTTTAAAAAAGAAGAAAGTGATATACCTGCCTAAGGGGGATGAGGCAAGGCCCTTAAGATGCCTCTTTTCCCCATCTCAGTTAGATTCTGTTGGTATCTTCCTAATTCAGGAGCCTATTCTTTTCCTTTATATTTGTGTTCATTTTGGTTCTATTATTATTGTTGAGTTACCCAATGAGGGTCTCATGGTAAGAACATCAGGGTTAGAATAATCCCTAGGATTTCCTTAAGAAATCTGTTGAAGTTCTGTGGCCTCTGTTTTATAATCTGTAAAATGGGAATCAACACAATGCATCAAAAGGGTAGCCTTAGGTTTAAGTGAATATATTTTCCAAGCCCATTATAAATGGACTTTGAAAGTAAGAACAGGCCGGGCTCAGAGGCTCAGACTGTAATCCCAGCACTTTGGGAGGCCAAGGCAAGTGGATTGCCTGGGCCCACAGGTTTGAGACAAGTGCGGGCAACTTGTCGAGACCTCGTCTCTACAATAAAATCAAAAGCTAGCTGGACGTGGTAGCGCACACCTGTAGTTCCAGCTACTTGGAAGGCTGAGGTGGAAGGATAGCTGGAGCCCCGCAGGTCGACACTGGGGTAGCCATGGTGTACCACTGCACTCCAGCCTGGGTGACGGAGTGAGACTCCAACTCAGAGAAAAAAAAAAGAAAGAACAAATGATACTTTATTTCTGTTTCTTCATACATCCTATATCAGACTTAAATGTGCATCAAAAATCACCTTTGATTCTGGCTTAAAATGCAGATTTCTGGCCCATGAGCCATTGAAATTCTAATTCAGTAGATTTAGTGTACAGCCCAAACATGCATTTGTAGCAAGCACCTGTGGGGGATTCCGACACAGATGACTTCAGTGCTTTATGTGATTTCAGTGAAGAACTGGACATTAAAGGAAACTGGACATCAAAGGCATACGGTAAAAAAATGCTCAAGGTCATGTCATTAAGCAACAGACTGAATAAAAACAGAGACTGGGATCAACAGGACTGTCAGTCATACCACCAAGTTAACACTAAAAGAAGTTGGAGGGGCAAGAGGTTTGTCCACACTCAGCTGAAAATAATCATTTCCTGATTTGTGTCTATCCACTGAGATATATTTGCATAACTGCATCTATATTCACCTTTTGTGGGCAATAATATGGGTTACTCACCATGACCAGGGCTATAGCTCAGAGAACAACTCTTACCTGTGCTCTGTGCCACACTGTGGCGTTTCTGAACCTCGGCATGACTGACATTTGGGGCTGGATAATTATATATGGTGGGGGCTGTCCTGTGCATTATAAACATAGGATATTTGGCAGCATATTTGGCCTCTACTCACTAGATGCCAGTAGCAGCCCCACAATTGTAACAAAATGTTGCAAGATGTTCAGATGTTTTCTGGAGGGCAAAATCAGTCCAGATGAGAATCTGGATGAATAGTACAGATCTTAGTCCTATTCTATGACATTTTGGTTGTTATTGTGGCATGTCCACCCTTTGAGGGGACCAGAGACCTCCTCTTGAACCTAAATATAAGTGGTTCATCATTCCTCCACAGATTTTTTCTTTCTTTCTTTGTTTCTTTTCTTTTCTTTTCTTTTCTTTTTTTTTTGAGACAGGGTCTCACTCTGTCATGCAGACTGGAGTACAGTGACATAATCATAGCTCACTGCAACCTTGACCTCCCAGGCTCAAGAAATCCTCCAGCCTCAGCTTTCTGAGCAGCTGGGACTATAGGTGTAAGCCACTGCATTCGACTAATATGTTGCCCAAGCTGGTCTTGAACTCCTGGCCTCAAGTGACCCTCCTACCCTGCCCTCCCAAAGTGCTGGAATTACAGGGTATTACAGATTTGAGTTACCGCACCCACCCACTACCACACTGATTTTCCAGGTTTTCTCCCATATTCCACTAAATCTTTGTTCTCTGTAGATGCCTCCATGTTTGATAAAGAAACAGAGACTCATTTCTTACATAGTCATAAATATAGAGATCAAACTTCTCATTCCAATAATTTGCAGATGACAGTGTTCGTCTTTAGGGCTGATACGCAAACACTTGCAAAGCCATAACTTCTGGGATGATTTTACACATGCAATTTTTCAGGAACTGGCCCTGCAATATGTATAAATTGTCTATAGATGGTGACAGAGAGTCATGAGCACATGATCCAGGCTTGGAAATGTGATTACAGAGTAGCACCTATTTGTAAATTACAGTACTTGAAAATATAAGTCTTCACTGATTTTATTTTTTTCCATGAAAATAATTTATTTGAATAATCTCTTCATATTATAAAATCAACATTAAGAACATATCTTCACTGATTTTAAAACAATAAACCTGAGACACTATAATGTCTTACTAAAGTTCATAATAAGCCAATGGGGGGCAAAGGGTGAATCACTGATGTGTGATATTCTGTTTAACCTAGCCCAGAACTTGGTACCCAGTAGCCATTCATACATGTTTATAAGTAAGAATAGAGGAAGGAAGGTGGAAGGGAAGCGAGGGAGGGAGGAAGAAAGAAAAATTTGAGATAGAGACATTGTAACCAAAAATGTACAGTTTAAAAGGTATTTAGACACCCCCACCCCCACCCCGGTTTTCTCCTTTCTCTTCCTCAATACCTGCTCCTTCATTCTTTCCCCATCACCTCCTGACACTTGTAACCTAGGCTTGTTTCTCTATGTTCTTGCTCAGGAAATTCCAGAGGCTAATCTTAGAACAAATCAGGCATGGACTCCCAATTGCAGAACCTTCCTACCTGAGGGGAGTCACAGACAATTGGTCCACCTCTGGGCCTCAATCAAGATGATATCAGCCAGATCCCAGGAAAGGCCATTACTCAAGACAGCCAAAAAGATACATAGACCCCTCACCCTGCACCAGTGCTGCATGTTTTCCACATCAAGTTTCCTTTTAAAATGTCCCAGGGTAAAACTGAAAATCTGGGAAGGCGCTTGGGACATTAGTTCAGCATCTCTTCTGGTTGCCGACTCGAATAAAACCTGTTTTCCTTCCACCAACTCTTGTCTCTCAAGTTTAGCTTTAGGACAATGAGCAACTTGGACCTGAGTCCAGTGATAAGATCACACTGATTCACTCTTTTTTTTATTTTTTTTTTGAGTTGGAGTCTCACTCTGTTGCCCAGACTGGAGTGCAGCGGCCGCTCCCAGCCACCACAGCCTCGACCTGCTGGGCTCCGGCGATCCTTTCGCCTCAGCCTTCCAAGTAGCTGGAATTACAGGCG
>CAUYQG010301775.1:0-16533 GCA_963574415.1 Tarsius wallacei | reverse complement strand
CCGCAGCCTCGACCCGCTGGACTCTGGCGATCCTTCCACGTCAGCCTTCCAAGTAGCTGGAACTACAGGCGCGCGCTACCACACCTGGCTAATTTTTTGATTTATTGTAGAGATGAGGTCTCACCAAGTTGCCCAGGCGGGCCGCGAACCCACAGGCTCAGGCAATCCACTCACCTCAGCCTCCCAAGGTGCGGGATTATAGGCTGAGCCACCGAGCCCGGCTGGCACCAACATTATAAAGAGTTTAGACCAGGGATAGCCAAATGAGGATGTGGCCCTGCTAGCCCTACTGTGGTCAGGACAGACATTACTAATCAACTGCAGCCTGCTTTCTCACTGAGCCTTGGTGTAGCCTGAGAATCCTTCTCAATAAAGGCTCACAAAAGGGCCAGGGGCAAAAGGAAGAGAAAAAACCCAGGGCGAGGGCTCTGGGAACAAACAGTTGTGACTAGGTCCATTTGTGACCCATGGAAGCACATCAAGTCTGTGAGTGTCTAGAGAAGATAGCAGGTAGCCTATCTGTGTGACAGCACCTTTGTGGGGAATAGTCTCAGACAGACATTCCGGGTCTTGCTTGTCTCTGAGTCTCTAGATAAAAATAAGCTTTCTTCAGAAGCTCTCAAGCAGTCCTCCAAAGAGGTGGTTTCAAAACCTGGGACTGACAGAGCCAGGATGAGCTGCTCATCTGGTAAGAGGCCCCACAGCCTGCACATGGAAGGTGACGCTTTCGTGAAAAGGGGAGAGAAAAACAGGAAAAGACGAAGGCTCTTAAGGGAATACTTAAATCCCTTGGACTTCAATGTGGATCTGGGTCCCAGGAGATCAAGCAGAGACAAATCCAGCCAGTTAAACAGGCTCAGGAATGCAAAATTCCAGGCTAAGACTTGACCAAGAAGTTTCTGGCCTATTTGGGATAATAATCTAAGCATACCCTTAACAGGTATGTGATTGACAAATAGGCTTTAGATTTCTCACTTAATCTAAATAATATGAATAAAGCTGGTTACGAAATTAAACAGAATGGAACAAAACAAAATATGGTCGAGATGGTCATATTGGATAATAATGCGTCTCAAAAGAATACACTGCTCCCAAAGAAATTGTCTCTAGTAAAAAAGTCATGTATTGGGTTGCCTTAAGGAAATGAAACTCACATTTCCCCCCCGCCCCGATATTCAACTGAAAGTATAAACCACTGTCCATTTGATTTTGTTCTGCATGTTGGTGATCCCTTTTCCTGTGTGAGGAAGATTCTGATGCTTTATTACGTTTTTACCACATGATACCTGTGTTGTATACCCGAAGAGTTATCACTTAAACTGCTCACACTTGCCCTTGGAGTGATAGATGGAGGATAGATGGAGGCCAATGCGAGAGGCTGAGTCTGCAACAAAATGTGCAGCCTGGGAGGACGGAGGGTGAGTGGGAATCGACCAACAGTCCTGTGGCGCCACCATTTTCCGTGAAGGCTACCAGGACAGTGATGGTGACCATAGCTGCAGGTTCAGAGCTTGCTATGGGCCATTTAGATCCCCAGAACCCCTTAGTGCCAGGATGACCTTTGCAGGGCTTCTTATGATCCCTGCTTTCTTGATAAGGAAGTCAATACAGACAGAGTAAAAACATGCCCAAGGTCATTCAGCTGACAAACTGCGAATCCAGGCTTTGAACCCTATCTGGCAGATTCCAAAACTATCCTCCCCTCTGAGGCGTCTTATTCCATTACGGCCAACTGGTCAATTTTCAAAGCAGTCCCTAGCCTAAGATACCTTCTGCAGTCGCGGGGAGTGAAATGTACTCATTCTGAAGAGGGCACATTTAGATGACCTCCCCAAGCTCCCTCTCACTGGGTGGTGGAATTAGAGGGTACCACCAAGTGCCCAAGGAAGAGCAGAGCTGGGTGGCACTCGGATCCGGGCGGCTTAGGGCAGCCCCAGGAGGTCTGTTGCTCCCATCAGGTTTCTCAGAGAAGGGTGACATTCCCTGGGGATGTGTTTGTGCCACGGGTCTCTGGGTGCCTGGACTGTGCCCCCTCGCTGCTCTCCTGGTCCTTCTTCTTCCTTTTCACTATCTTGCTCTAATCATCACCATGGGCATGAAAGATATGTGCTTCAAGGAAGAAGCTGAGAAGCAGGGGTCCGATGACAGGCAGTGACACATGACTCCCCTCCACAAAGGGATCCCGTAGACTTGTTAACCTGTTTTTCCATATAACAAGGAGTAAGAATGACCAATAAATAAGCACATACAGTCAAATGCAAATTTTTTTTTACCAGCCCTGGTTCTTTCTCGGAATGCAGTTAGAAAAACAGATGAAATGTGCATTCCTTACTCTTGACCTGAATATTTATTGACCCAAGGTACACTGGCGCTATTTCTAAAAAGAGCACTTCATCCAACCAATCGTCGATGAGAAAAATGGGTTAACAGAGTAAGGTGATGAAAGCAAGTGAGACTTTCAAAGGATTCTGATCAATGATCAATGTCTTCATTCATATGATATTTTACCGTTTCCCTCAGTGTCTGCATAAAACATACAAAATAACAGTAACCAGCCACATGAACTCAAAGAAGGCCATGTGACCTCCAAGGTCCCACTGGAACTTGGGGAAATGAGACTTGAGTCTGGCCTACGGGTACATGTTGCTCAAAGGAGAGAGAGCTTGCAGAAAGGAACAGGAAGGGGGGTCGGTCTACAGAGGTGTGGGAATCCTACAAGACACTCCAGGGCATCTCGCGTAAGCATAGCATGCATGAGCAGGAATAAGGGTGCAGGCGTGGATGCTGCAGATGGCCAGGATGGCGGGACATGTAGAGAATCCCCCTATTTGGGGTGATAGAGCTGAGACAGAGGTGTGACAGACCAGGGGCAAGGGCTTCAGCGATCCCAGCACCTACCAGAAAGCTCGTTCCCTAAAGCAGAGTATCTGACAAGTGGGCTCGGCTTGAGGAAGCCACCTTCTTTGAAATATACAGAAAAGATGGGTTGGCTCTTACAACCTGTGACCCTACAAAGGGAGAAACTCAAGAGGGAACAGTAGGCTCTCTGTGAGAAGAAGCGAATCGTGACTAATGTCTGAAAGGTGGCCACAGGGAGGAATCTGAAGGCGCCACTGTGTTTCTCATGACATGTTCTGTTTTGAGAAGGATGAGTACCAAGCTAGAAGGAAGGGCACAGTACCAAGGACAAACTGAGAAGGGTGACACATTTCTGTGAGAATGATGCCCAGCTTGGGCTGAGGCTTGCAAAAAACAACACACACACACACACACACACACACACACACACACACACACACAACCACGAAAATGCTAACGTTGGCAAGAAAAAAAAGGGTGGACCACAGTAGCATGTAACAACAGAGGATAGAGAAAGTAAGACACCTCCTATTTTATGTATGACCTCTTCATAAACGCAGTATGAGTATATATATATATATATATTTGTTGAGACAAGCTTTAAAACTTTCTTGTTAGAAGATCTTTTCAGCCAGGCACAGTGGCTCTTGCCTGTAATCCCAGCACTTTGGGAGGCCAAGGTGGGAGGATCACTTGAGCCCAAGAGTTCAAGACCAGCCTAAGCAACATAGCAAGACGTTGTCTCTACAAATTTGTCTCTACAAATTTGTAGAGACAAAAAGGCCCACCCTGGCCTCCCAAAGTGCTGGGATTATAGGCAAGAGCCACCACGCCTGGCTGAAAAGTTCTTCTAACTAGAAAGCTTTAAAGCAGCATCACTAAAAGAGCTCTGAACACTTAGGCAGGGGGCTGTGATATGGCAATAAGTGTGTGTCCTCTCAGCTCCTTTCGTCCAAATCTCCAGGCCCTGCAGGCTTGCATCCCAGGGCCTAGACAAACCTACAGAGAGCTCAACAGAGCTAATGTACGTACTCAACCCCTGAGATACCACTGTAGACTGTGAGTATTCCAAAACATTGTTTTCAACAAATGTCCCAATTTACCAAAAAGGGAAAGGTGTAATTCCTGCTACATAGAACGGTAAGTCCTGCAACATTTTAGGCCATATAACAGCTTTGAAGCCCTTCAAAAAGGAAGAGATGGATTTTGACAACTAGCACAGATTTGAGAAGAAAGAAGCCAGACCAAATGACTCGATTGGCTTTTCTGCTTATAGGCTTCGTAAGGGAGCAGGCTGGAGAAAGCTACAGTTACTGTGTATCTTGAAGCCAAAAAATGCCCACATATTGGCTCTGTGTCTACTTAGGCCCTTGGCAGCACAGGTGCATAACCACCGGGCTCTGGGCTATTCTGAAGGCCTTACCTCCTCGAGCGCAGTGTGCTATCTGAAGCCTCTGTGTCTTTGCTGCACAGTGATCCCTGGTGTGAGTCACCTTCCTCACACCTTTTGTCTGGCTGTTTGTTCTTCAAGACTCAGCTCAAGTAGCACCTCTTCTTAGAAACTGTCTCATCTGCTGAGTATGATTAAGAAGTCCCTTGTCCATACCAGCTAAGCACTCTGCTGTCACTACTGTAGTGCCCTTTCCCTAGGTTACAAGTGACACTGCCCTATCTGCCTCCCTCAGTGCCTGCACGCTTCCGAACAGGACTGTATTTCCAAAGCCCAGCACAGTGCCGGGCACAGAGGGGACCCTCAAGACCTGATTGTTCGAATGAGTTTTGCTTAGAGGTTCAAAGTCATCCCCAAAGAGGTTATCTCTAATTGTGTTCCATGGAGTTCTCTAAGTCTAGACTTATCAGTGCTTTGCAGTAATAATATACTTTCAGAGACTACAAAGCTGGGAAAAAGATAATTATATCAAAGACTCAAAGTTCAAGGGGTAACAGTTTATAGACTGGTCATAAAACCTGAAACATAGATAACTTTTTGTACAGGTTTATATTCTTGATGGCATGCCAAAGGCACGATTTTATTTGGTTGGTTGGTTTTATTTTGTTTTGGGGTGAAAATCAGAAACAGATCATCTGGGACAACACATCACAGATGAATAAGTAGATATTGACAGAAATGCTGCATTAATGTACCACATTCACTGCAGCTCTGCACAGTGCTTGCATCCATGCATTGCTAATGAAAGGCAATACATGAATATATCATGTTACACCACTGGCCATATTGTGTACTATCATGTAATATCAGCAGGTCATCTATCATATATGTTCATCTATGTTTCCAGACTTTATGAACACTCCATAGATAGACAATTGACAACCAACAATACCATTTTTATAAAAATAATCATGAAGCTTTATGTTGGATCTCAAAACAGTCAGCTAGATATCTACAGTATGGGAATTATCTGGCTCCACTCATCCATCCACACTGAGCACTCACTGTGTGCTAAATAGGCTAGAATCTACAAATTTAATGGAAAATAAATACTGCTTCCCCTCAGCTTACATTCTTTTTTGTTTGTTTTGTTTTGTTTTTTGAGTTGGAGTCTCACTCTGTCGCCCAGGCTGTAGTGCAGTGGCACGCTCCCGGCCACCGCAGCCTCGACCTGCTGGGCTCTGGTGATCCTTCCGCCTCAGTCTTCCAAGTAGCTGGAACTACAGACGCGTGCTCCCACGCCCGGCTAATTTTTGATTTATTGTAGAGATGAGGTCTCGCCAAGTTGCCTGGGTGGGTCTCGAACCTGCGGGCTCAGGCAATCCACTCACCTCGGCCTAGACCACCTTCTGTAATTGCAAATGCTACACTTTAAGAGAGTCATTGAACATCGGGGGTGGGAGGGTCTAGAAATTACATCTTATGGGGCAAAGCTGAGAGAACTAGGGAAGTTGAGTTTGCAGAAGGAACCACCAGACAGTCATCTTTAAAATATCTGAAGATTCAAGATGTTCAGAAGTGAATGAGTGCATTCTGTATTAACCTAGGAGCCCAAGCCTGAACTATTGAGAAGACAGCATGGTGTACTTCAAAACAGGAGAGACGTTTCAAACAGAATTAGAGATATTCAGAAATAGAATAGGCTTTTTGAAGAAATGAGCACCCCATCCTCAGAAGTATTCAAACAGAGATAGGGTAAACAGCTCTTAAAAAGATTGCCTTCAAGAACATATCTTTGGGAATAGGTAGAGCTTTGCTTCTTTGCATGGAAGGTTTTCTCATCTTGGAATGCCAAATCATCTTTAAAGTATTTGAGCCATAAGCAACAGTAATGCCAGGAATTTGGGATTCCCCCTTCCTCCCAGAGCTTCTGTTTCCTTGGAAGAGTGATCTCTTGAACATCAAAGGAACAGATCCATCTTTAGTTATGGGCTTCTCCTGTCACTGGGGCAGAGGGTATTTTCCTGGGAGCCTGAGCAGGAAGATGCAGACCTCGCCTTCCCTGCCCCTCAGAGACAGGGAGATGACGGAGGACAGGAATCCCCCAAGGCATGCCCTGGAGTTAGAAGTCATCTCCACTCACCAGTATTTCTGAGACCCAACACATGAGGGCCAGGAGCCATGTCAAGGTTCCCAATATAACAGCATTTAGCTAGAGACAACTGCACAATGCTTCTACTCATCTCCCATGTGCATGTATGCATGTATGCATGTGTGCATGTGTGTGTGTATCTGCATGTGTATAAGCAAGACTCTCTGAACTTTCCACCTTACCATACAGTAAGGCTCAGGTCAGAGTAAGGCTCAGGTCAGAGCTCTGCAGAGCTTTCTCACAGGCCTAAGGCCTCTCCCTCTCTCTGGAATGTGGATTTATCTCGGGCAGACAGGTGCTCTACTTTCTGTTCTAATGCCCTTTTAAGGCAATGTCTCCGCAGAAGGGTTTCATTGAACCCTGTAGTGCATATGGCCACTTTAACTGCTCAGCACAATCATTTTGTGATTATGATTTGATAGTGTATCAATTCTGTCTCTACCCATATTTGGAATAGAAACCAATCAAAGCCCATTAAGATTAAGGCTTAAAGCTGTGATAACTTGATTGCCAGACCAAAGTGTTTCTCGTCTATTTACTTTGTGAAGAAAACGTGTGTTTTCAGAAGTACAGTGGAGATCACAGGACACGAGTTCAGTGAAACACCCATACCTGAGCCACAGACAACAAAAACAAAGAGTGCCAACAGCCATGGTCCCACGGGATATTTCTCCTCTTGTGGCCTCTGAAAGGGAAAGGGAAAAAGTAAGATTAGGTTCATTGATTCAATAAACGTGTATTGAGTATGTCCAGGCATTGTGTTAGATGCTGTGGATTCCACCGTGTGTGAGGTAGGCTTGGTCTCAACCCTTCAGTGGGCAGATAGAGATCAATATAGTCAATTACAAAGAATTGAGACAGGTTTGCAAAAACTCTTCAATAACCTTATTAACACCTCTGTGACTCCATGAACATGGTGGTCTTAAATGTTCTGGGAGCAGATAGGGTATAAATACATAAACCAATACAATGATTTAGGAGCCAAAATGATAGTAGCAAATAATTGCTTCCATCTGTGGAAGGTATCCTCTACGCCAGACACTGGACTAGGCAATCCACACCCATCCTTACCAGCACGCACAACTCTTGTGCAAGGCAAGTATTATTATCTCCATCTGCAAGTTGAGAAACTGTTAACTGAGTTTGTTAACTGAGTTTGTTAACTGTTAACTTGAGCACTCGCTGGAATTCAGACTTAACGCTGCCTCGTTACAGAGCATGGTTGTTTCCCATTAATAGATTCATCTTTGATTCCTGCATCTGTGAATTCCACGCAGCATCAGAGAACCCAGACATCTTCTCAAACCCTTTTACATACCCCCCAAATTAGGACATCAGCACAGTGGAAATGCTCGGAACACCAGAAGCAGCACAGCAGCTGCGAATAGGTATGAGTGCGGCACATGGTGTAACAAAGCCCCCAAGACTTTGCGAAGCTTGCGCTCGGACAGTCTCTGTTCTCTGGGAAGTAGAAGGGGACTGTTGAATCTCCTGCTCTTCTCAACCCACACACATAGACATAATAAGAGCTGTCCTCCATGGCACCTCCAGGTATATGTGCAGGAAGGGCTTGCTCTTTTAAGTCAAATCAATCAATGGAACAACAACTATTCTCCGAGAGAAGCATCAGAAAAAGCAGCGAATGTCTCAAATAAAAAGGTAGAAGGAAGAGAGTGAAACAAACAAACAAACCCAAAGAACCCACTAATTATTTTCTCATCAACTTGAGCAAAAAATAGGCTGCATTCAGTATAAGTTAAATCTCTCTCTCTCTCTCTCTCACACACACACACACACACAAAGAAAAACATTGGTACAGAAGACATATTGACAAATATTTATTTAAGGTTTAGATAATAAAGCCCAATTTCAGATTTCAATTAAACATCGTTGACATTTAAAAATTATATTAGACATAATAAAATATGGGCTAAAGAGTATGTTCCTATCCCCATGAATTCATATTCAGACATATTCAGACACAGTCAGATGGAAGGTATGCAATATTAGTGTTTTCAAATGATGCATGGTGCAATCATCAAAGATGTAATTTTTTGAAGTGTTGAATGAGTTTTAGTAATGTTTCTAACAAAAAAAAAACTGTCCTTTGCTTTTCATTGGAGTTGCATATCACGAAATTTATTGTAAATAAAAAATGCAAAACCTGTGATGTGTTCTATTTATATATAAAATGGAGCTAAGTTCTAGGTCCATATAAATAGAAATCAGCTTTTCATCTAAGAAACAACTTATTTTATTACACATAAGACAACACCTCTTTAGTTCTAGGCTTACCCGTCACATTCTTAGACAGCCTTCCCTCTTTGACCTCACTTGAGTTCAACTGTCACTTGTATGGTTGTCTACTTTTTCTTGATAGCATTTGTTACAGTTTGCAGGTCTATATTTACTCCTCTGATAATGTGTTTAATATCTGTGTCTCCATGAGACTGTAGACCCCACCAGGGCAGGGACTATGTCTTGTTCATGTATCACTGTAGAGAAATGCCTGGCACAGAACTTAAACATAGGAGAGAAATGTTCATTGAAGAGAAAACAAGCATACAAGTCTCATTAAATATGGTTTCCTAGGTCAGGGAGAGTAAACACCAGGTCTAGGAAGGATATTTTCTTTTTATCAATACTTACTAACTGGGGTTGGGTTATCCCTGCATTTCTCTTACTAGAGCAGTATGGATTAAAGGGTCAATGGCAGGTAGACTAAGGATTAAGACCGTTCGCTTCTCTGCCCTTGACAAGTTCATATCTACCACCACTTATATGCCGGCGAGTCACACTGAAGGGAATCGGTGACTACTCTTGACCAGACAAGGATAAAAATCAGCCTTAAATAATTGCCTAAGATGGTCATTGTTTTGTTAAACTCTGGTGTGTCCACGTGGCTCTTTGAGCTATGGCCACCATGTTTCCTAGCTTTGGCCCCCTCCCCTACCTTGGGGAGGTGAATTTCCTCTCTCTTTCTCTGTCTTTCTCTCTCTCTCTCTAACCTACTTTCTAAATAAACTATATTTTCCAATCTAATAATAATAATAATAATAATAGCATAAGATAACTGTGTCATTCTTTGGCCCTTAAGACCAAGCCAAGTTCAGATCAAGTAAATAACAGAGATATTAAATAAAGTTACCCGAACAAAGTGTGACATTTACCCTTCCTCAGTCTCCTCCACCATCTTCCTAACAATTTGTCATAACTGCCCATAAACCAACTCTGTTGCCATTGTCTCACTAATGCGGTATACAAAATTCACTCTAGTTCTATTTTCGGCAAAGCTAGCAAGCTAATTCAGGAGCCTGTCAATGACTTACTGGCCTAGTACAGATACCAAATGGAGTCCTTTATTTGTCATCTGCAGAAAAACACAGATCATAGCATGCAAAGCTTAAAGCGAATAACACAAGAACCTTTTGGACGACATTCTCCAGTGAATCCACATTATTTGGAGACTTTGGCTGATCACAATACCAATATATCCTGTTTTGACAGCTATGGGTTACTATTGTTCAGCACAGTCCCATTGGGGCAATTCAACGGACTCTGTTGCTGGGAAAGGTAAGGAAAACAGGAGTATTCTGCAAACGACATGGTTTACTTCAAACATGAGTTTGCCACTTCCTGAAGCTCCAGAGTGTCTGGGAATAGCTTCCCCTGTGGTAAGATTCCAGCAGGGTAACTCAGGACTCTGAAGTTTTAATTCCCCCTTCATTCTGGAGAAGTTACGACTGTATAATCACAAAATGATTATTCCATTTCTCTGTTTCTTAGATTAATCTGCTATCTGGGAGAATATATTGATTTGCCCCAGTCTGTTGGCTAATAATAAAACACTGAAGCATCTGCACACAATTAAATGAGTCTATTCCCGAACGGATTCGTCTAAATTTTCGGTTGGCATCTATTCGCATTTACTGAATCTCACCCTAAATAAGTGATCTTTTACAGGTTACTTCTATCAAAGTGCAATCATGCTTGACCTGTAATTGGGAAAATGACTTTTAGAATTCCTAAAGCTTCTTTTTGAAAGAGAATTTTTCTATAAGGATGCTGGCCTATTTACAATAAAGTTTACCAAAAGTCCCTCCAAACAATTCAAAGCAAACATGTATTGTGGCTTGGTTTGAAACCTTTCATTACAAATTTAGCTGGGCCACTTAAAAACCCTCACAGGTGCCAGGCACTTTTGGGGGACCCATCCATGATGTATCAGAACTGATTAAATGCACTCGTGCTGCACATTAATATAATATAAATGTAGCCCTGAAAGCTGAGTTGAATGACAGGTGACTAGTTATATTTTCTTGATAAACAGTGTTTTCCCAATGTTTCCATTTTCTTCTCTTATTCTGGAGTCAATAACTTTTGTTTCAGGTCCCAAACATGTCTAGGGGTTTTGAAAAGCCTGAGGTGGCAGACACTGAGTCTGCATAGTCTGATGGGTAAAACAGACCTGCAAATTAGTTCTTGTTTTCTTTTTACTTTTGTGTCTGATAAGTTGTCAGCTGAGATCTGACAACTGAATTCCAGTCCTTTAGTTCACCAAAAAGAGCCACACAACTAGATATCTTTACTACGCCAGCTAGTGGGTCCGGTAGCTTGAGAAAGAAGAATTGATCACCTAGGGATACATAATCCTGTATACCTTATCGTGAATTATACATTGTTTTTCAGTGTCAGTCTGGGTAGCAATTTTTTTTCCTGAGTATAAATAGGGAAAACATAGATCTATGTTAAAAAAAAAAAGGGGGTTCCAGTTAGATGGCATATTGAGGTTTTGCTGCCCTAATCACAGCTAAATGATCTAATTCCCAAAGGAGAGAATTGTACAGATTACTTAAGCCTAAAGCGGTGTGTGAAGCTTTGCACCAAGCTGAGTTTGATCCCAAGGCTTCTCTGCCATATTACTGCTTGGTTTTGCAAGAATTCTGGGGTGAGGACTGCAGGTTCATTTTTTGCTCAGTTAATCAAAGCAGCATCATTTCTTTGGCTACAAGGAATTGCTTCATCAAATTGCTTCATATGGATTCCCAGACAACCGTACGGGTAACTGATCCCAGGCGCCTTCGCTCAAAGACTTGAAGACCAACCAGCTCTGACGAATGCCCGTCTGGTTCATGCCTCTAAACGTCCACAGTGCCAGGTCTGGCATTCTCTGTTGAAGATAATCTGCTTTGCTAAAAGAAACTCCCGAGTAGAAGGCACAGTTGCAAAGCCTTAATTTACTGTTTCTGGGGGCACATAATGGCTGACCCCTAAAGTGAAGGATTCACAAGGGTGGGAAGAGGAGGAACGCTTGCACTCAGACTTCAGCTCAGGGGCGGCGGGAGGCTTCACCGGCAAAAGAGTGAGTGAGAAAAGAGGAGGGGGAATGTGGGTTCGGATCACAACCTCCACTTGGAGAACCCCACTTTTAGCATCTCCAGGGAGACCATCACAATGCGGCTGGAAAGAAAACCTTACCACGGTGCTGTCTGTTGGGGGAGGAGGGACAGGTGTGGGGTCTGAGAGGGGAAGATGACAAGCGGCCTCCGTTTACCCACTCATTCATTCACTCATTCACTCAACAAACGTTCTAGCACGTTCTAGGTCCCAAGCCCTGCGTCATGCAGTTGGCCCAACTGGCCCCGCGTCCTTCCCAGGGACGAAGGCCCGGTTCTCCCCCGGAGGGCGAGGGAGGGCTCCTCCGCGCCTCCACGGCAGCCCAGGCAGCCACTCCCAGAGGGGCCACGACCAACCAGGGCCCTCTCCGCCCACGAGGGCGCGGGGCAGTCCGCGCCGCCGCGAGCCCGCCCAGCCCCCGCCCCGCGGGACCCCGCCGGAGGGGGCCGGGGCGCCGGGAGCCGGAGGCCGGCCCCGCCCCCGCGCCGCCCCGCCCCCCCTTACCAGGGTCTTGGCGACGTTCCCCCGCTGGGTGATGTTCTTGCTGTGCTTCTCGTTGGCCATCCGGATCCGCTGCTTGGCCACCATGGCTCGGGCGCTCGGAAGGGCTCCCGCCTGCAAGGACCCCCGCGTCAGCCCCTGCGCCAGGCCCCGGGCCCGCCCGGGCGCTGCAGGTGGCACCGCGCGCCCCGAGCCCCGCGCACCCGCTCCGGAGAGAGGCCAGAGCCCGGACGGAAGTAATCTCTCATCTCAGGAAACCCTCTCCGACTTCCTCGCCATCCTTCCGGTCCCCCCAGCTACCTACCCAGCGCGGCCACCGAGGCAGCGCGCGGAGCCCAGGCCCGGGCCCCCGTGTCGCCGTCCGCGGCCGAACGCGGAGGGGCCCCGGGTTCGGGCGGCCGCGGCGTTTGTGAGCGCGTGGGGGGCGGGGGCGCGGCCGCCCCTGGGCTCGTCCCGGGGTCCACCCGGGCCTGGGGAGGGGGTCGGGGCGGCCGCGCTCCAGGCCGGGCCCCTCGGGCTGCCCTGCACGGCGGCCCGTGGGCCAGGCGTGGACCCGGCCGGCGGTCGGGGTCCGCGGGAGACAAGGAGGACCAGACCGAGGCTGGGCCCGCGCTGCTGGGGCACACTCCAGGAGCCTCCCCTTTTAGGGGGTTCCGGGGAACCCCACTGCGGGGCCTTCCTTGAGGGCTGCACAAAGGGTCGCCTTGTGAAATGCAGGGAGGGGACACGAAGCTAGATCCCCGAGGGGTGGAGTTGGGACAGGCCTTCTTGCCTTGGTGGTTGTGGGGTGACGCTGGAAGATGGGCCAGGGGCGCTTTTGAGCGGAACATGCAGGGAGGATGAAGAGGCCTTGGGCCTGCAGCCTGGGTCGGATTTGGTGGTTACTGAAGCTTTAACCTGCCTTGACGCCCACTCGCCCAGGGCAACTGGAACTTCTCTCCAGCCACCCTTGTCCCGAGGGTTCTGAGTGTGGACTCCCAGATTGAACTGGGCATTTCCCTGCAGTGGGAGGGTAAAAACGGAGACGGGGCAGAAGGGGTTCTGTTCTCTACTTTTCCGGGTGCTGAACACATTGGGGTTAGCTCTTAGACCTGCAGCCACGGGTGGCTGGTTTCCGGGGACTTTTGTGTGGGTAACATTCCCTATTTTAGTGGGAAGTTGGGGGGAGGGGGGAGCTCCTCTCTTTTGGGACGTCTCTCTCAGCTGGTCCCCCTAACCCAACACAGCCTTCTTGTCAATCAAGCTTCAGTAGAGGCTTTCTGAAAAGGACGAATTACCTAGGGGCATTAGTATCAACAGAGGACAGACAGGTCAGTTCAGTACCATCATCATAGGACTACGTTCCTAGTCTGCCCAGCTCTAGGCCCGTGCATTTTAAAATAACCTAGGCCCATGAGTTTTTGTTTCTTTTTTTTCCCTATCCTTTTTTTTTTTTGGATTCAGAGTCTCACTCTGTCTCTCAGGCTGGAATGCAGTGGCACGATCACTGCCCATTGCAGCCTCAACCTCCTGGGCTCAGACTCCCTCAGCCTCCTGAGTAGCTGAGACTACAGATGTTCACCACCCCACCCAGCTAATTTTTATATTGTTTTTGTAGAGTCAGGGTCTTGCTGGGTTACCCAGTCTGGTCTCAGACTCCTGGGCTCAAGCAGTCCTTCCGCCAAGGCCTCCCAAAGTGCTTGGGATTATAGGTATGAGCCAACGCACCCGGCCCCATGCGTTTTTAATAACCGCTGGCTTTTTTGGGAGTCGTGGCCGGGGGAGGGCATTTCTATTTCAGTGACACCTGCTGAGTCTGGTTGTGGTATGAGACCCAGAAGTTTTTTCCACCTGACTCGCTCCTCTCAGATCACATCCATGTGTCAGGGGCAGGAGGCAGAGGCAGGTCCTCACCAGAGTTGAGTGGATGCATCACTCTGAAGGACATTCAGGAAATGACAGAGACAGAGACAGTTTTCCCTCTGGGCCATTGGAAAGGTGTTCTTAATGGAGAGATGCCTGCCTTCCCGCAGTGAGCCACCTTGTTTGGGGAAAAATTATTTTTTGACCCTTGACTCATGATTGTTGCTCACCAATTTTATTTCTTTTTCCTGCTATGCTTTACTTTTACAGTATTTTTAGTAATAGTAACAGAAACAGGATATAAAGTGAAAAGTAAAGGTTTTCCTTTCCCTATCCCCCCCAAAATTTCTATGGTTTGTAGGTTGCCCTTCCAGTATTTTCTCTACATGTACAAGATTATTTGTTTATTCTCTTCTAAAGAACAAATGTAATCATGCTTTACAAACTGCTTTTCTCACTTGGTTGTCTATTGACAGTGCTGTGATTCACTTATATGCTACCTCTTTCTCTTTCGTGGTTGCGTTATGTCCCGTGGTGTGATTATACAGTAATATGCTGAACTATCAGTAGCTGGTTATTTTCAGTTCTTTTTTTGGGGGGGCGTGGTTGCCAACAATGCTTCAGTGAATATCCCTGTACCTACATCCTTGTATACTTGTGCAAGTACATCTGTATGTGATATTGTGAAATATCTATTTGGTCACTACCCCCATTTCCTGACATAAAGCTCCAAAAATCTTTGGAATCTCTGGAATGATGCAAGTGTCTTCTGTATGCTAGCAAAATGGTTGGTGGCTGGGGGACCCTAGACAGCTCCAGGATGGGAGCCGTTCACCAGAAAGACCAAGGGGGAGATTAGAGGGTTAGAATGTCCAGTCCCACACCCCAAACCTCCAGGGGAGAGGGATGGGGCCGAAGGTTGAGTTGATCACCAGTGGCCAGTGATGTAATCGATCATACATACCCAATGAAGCCTCCACAAAAGCACAGAAGGAGGAGCTGGGGGAGCTTCTGAAGAGCTGAACACGGGGTTCCTGGTGCGGGACATGCCCAGAGAGGGCATGAATGTTCCGCACCGCTTCCCGCATATCTTGCTCTCTGCATCTCTTCCATCAGCTGTTCCTCTGCATCCTTTGTAATATCCTTCTTAATAAATGGCTAGCAGAAGTGAAGTGCTTTCCCGAGTGCTCTGAGCCCTCTAGCAAATTAGTCCAACTGAGGAGGGAGTTGAGCTTTCTAGCCAGTCGATCAGAGGTATGAGAGACAGTCTGCTACTTATAGCTGGCATCTGAAATGGGAGCAGTGTTGTGGGACTGAATCCTGAACCTGCGCTGTCTCCAGGTAGATAGTGTGAGAACTGAATCAGAGGACACCCAGCTGGTGTCCCCTGCAGAACTGCTTGGTGTGTGGAAACACAGCCCCACACATCTGATGTCAGAAGTCTTGAGCTGGTAAAACAACAGATGCTGAAGAGGATGCGGGGAAAAGCGACCACTTCTATACTGTTGGTGGGAGTGTAAACTAATACAACCTTGGTGGAAAACAGTTTGGTGCATCCTAAAAGATCTAAAAATCGACCTCCCATATGACCCTGCAATCCCTCTACTGGGACTATGCCTGGACGAACTCAAATCACTCTATGAAAAACATACCTGCACACATATGTTTATTGCAGCATTGTTCACAATAGCAAAAACAGGGAAGCAACGTGCTGCCCGTCGAAAAAGGACTGGATTAAAAAAAAAGTGGTTCATGTACACGATGGAATATTATGCAGCCATAAAGAAGGACAAAATTATGAACTTTGTGGCAACTTGGATGGGCTTAGAGGCTATAATACTGAGCAACCTATCACAGAAACAAAGAACCGAGTATCACACGTTCTCACTCATAAGCAGACCTTGATCAATTATCATAATACTATAAGAAAGGGATTGGCAATAGCGGGAAACTGTCAGGGGAGGGAGGGGTGTGGGATTGGCAGTAGTAGGAAACTGCCAGGGGAGGGGGAGGCACACCTCATCAACGAAGGTACCTGTATAATGAACATTTGTATACCTAACCCTGAATTGTACCCCACATCTTTAAAATAAAAAATTTAAGCTGGGCTCGGTGGCTCAGCCTGTAATACCGCGCCTTGGGAGGCTGAAGTGAGTGGAATGCCTGAGTCCGCGGGTTCGAGACCTGCCTGGGCAACTTGGTGAGACCTCATCTCTACAATAAATAAAAAAATTAGCCGGGCGTGGTAGCGCGCGCCTGTAGTTCCAGCTACTTGGAAAGCTGAGGTGGAAGGATCGCTGGAGCCCAGCAGGTCGAGGCTGCGGTGGCCGGGAGCGGCCACTGCACTCCAGTCAGGGCGACAGAGTGAGACTCCGACTCAAAGAAATAAAAA
>CAUYQG010301769.1:0-14465 GCA_963574415.1 Tarsius wallacei | reverse complement strand
AAAAAAAAAAAAAAAAAGAAGCATACAATAAAATACCTCAACAGAATTAAATATGCACATTTATGATTATTTCCTATGAATTAAATTCATAGGAATAAAACTAATGGGACAAGTGCATAAACTCTGTCTCTGTGTCTTTCTCTGTCTCTTTCTATCAAGTGGTAGCAATGTTTAGAATCCAAAGTGCATGTTCTTTTCATACCTGAACATTTACACAGTTTATCTTTTATAGCAATGAACCTCATCTTAGCTAATACTTGAAGTAGGCATTACTATCCCAATTTTACACAGGTGAAGACAGAAAATGAAAGATCAAACAACCTAGCTTACTGTCCATGTGGTAGAACTGAGTGCAATACCAAACCTTGTGATTCCAAATCTTGTGACTTTTCTAAGGCAATGTTGTCACTCTTATAAAACTTCTGATTTTCAGAACAATATTACATATGCTGTGCAGACGATTTGCAGACTTTTCTTTAAAAAGAAACAATTTGCCAGGTGCAGTGCTCAAGCCTATAATCCTAGCGTTTGGGAGGCTAAGGTGAGAGGATTGACTGAGTCCATGGGTTTGAGACCAGCCTGGGCAACTTGGCAAGACCTCAACTCTGCAATAAATTAAAAAATTAGCTGGGCATGGGGACACATGCCTGTAGTTCCAGCTGTTTGGAAGACTGAGGTGAAAGGATCACCTGAGCCCAGCAGGTCAAGTCTGTGGTGGCTGTGAGCATGCCATAGCACTGTAGCCTGGGTGAACGAGTGAGACTCCTACCCAAACCAAAAAAAAAAAAAAGAAAGAAAAGAAAAATATTTTGCAGGCTCATTCCAGAATCATGTGCAGAAATAAGGGAAGAGTCAATGAATTACTATCTTGGCAAGAGCTAACAAAGAAATTGAGTTCTTTTCTCATTTTCATCAAATCAATTTGAAAATGCAACCCTTAATACCAGGATTTATAACTGTAACTTTTGCCCATGGGATAAGCTTTAGGGTGAAGTTGCTTTACTTTCTAGTGAGTTTTATTTCCACATTTACCATGGATAAGGAAAGATCCACAGACTACTGCAACTGTTGTTGAAGTCAACCAGGTGCTTTGGTATGGCAGCCCCAACAAACTCATCCAGTTCGTTCTTCTAGTGCTGTGCAGAGAGGATGGGTCAGAAAAGAGAAATATTGAGATCAGTCAAGGACATATTATAGTGTCCTAGTAGAAGGCAGTGGCTGCCCCAGTAAGGGGGAGGGGTACGTGAAATGATAAGAAAATAACCAAAAGAATTTTTTAAATGTGGTACATATATGTGATGGAATATTACACAACCATAAAGAAAGACAAAATTACGGGCTTCACAGCAACTTGGATGAATTTAGAGTCTATCATACTCAGTGATCTATCACAGAAACAAAGAACTGAGTACCACATGTTCTCACCTATAAGTGGACCCTGAGCATTTATCATAATACTACATGAAAGGGATTGGCAGTAGCGGGTCACTGCCAGTGGGGGGGTACATAACATTAATAAGGGCACCTGAACCCAAACCAGGTGAAGTGAGGACCAATGGGAGGTCCAAACTTCACCTGTACCATGACCATTTATGTACACAACCCTGAATGTACCCCCACAACTTTAAAATAAACAGAAAATTACCAAAAGAATTGTTATGGTTACTAAGGAAGGATAGCTTTTGTTGTTTAATTAAATGTGTGAAGTTAGGTGAAAGAAGGAAAAAAAATGATTACAGGATTTCAATTCCAGGTGATTTAGAAGATAGTGAAATCATTAACCAAGAGGCAATGATTGGTACAATGAGAGGTTTTTAGCAAAATAATAGTTCATGTTAGTTAAATAGTCTTCTCTGCCATTAAGCAACTGATATGTTACTATGAACATGTTATCTTTTTTTTCTTCAAGTTTAATGATGAGAAAGACTGTTTAGGGGATAGATTTTTGGGCCCAAAATTTAGAAGTTTTTGTTTATGAAGAAATTTTAATAGCAGACTTTTTTGGAAGTAAGTATATAGCTATAAAATCTACACATCACTAAAAAAAGCCTACTCATGACCACATTCAGTTCTTGCCCAAGAATAGTCACCTATCTTTCTTACAGGTACCAGCACTATCACTAACCTAATCTTTACATATTCTCATCACCTTTGTCATCTGTTTTTATAATAAGACACAGAACAGCTTATTCAAAGCAATCATGTTTGTTTATAACAGTTTTTTTACTATTATAGGTGCTTATAGGTACTGATTTCTAATCCAAACTGTTTTATGATAGAAAATGTACAATCTAAATTATGTCATATTAATAGACTAGATTATATTGTAACCAACTTGAGTTTCCAAAATTTCTTTGAACGTTATTCCAAGCCATCTCTGTAAATTCCCGTCAGGTAGTTTAACATGAGAAAGCTCAGTTTACGAAAGAGACTGAAGGTAGATATTCTAAAAAGTAAAGATTTCAGGTTCACAAGAACAGACACAGTGTTCTTCAAATATGAAGGCATTTACAAATTCCTGAGCACAGGAGGAGATTTTCAAAACTCTAAAAAGACCAATTTAGGTCTTTACCATGGCTGAAGTCAAAGATCAGAGCTCACTTTTATTATACATGGGTTGTTTTAGAGGGACTGGTCTGGGATTGTGCCTCAAGGTGTTGATTGTTTCTTCCTGCCATTCAATCCGATATCAGTATACTCCTTTGAGTCTTACAATCTTTATGTCTCTCAGATTTAAAGTCAAATAATCCAGAGGCAGGTTACACTTTCAGCTTTTATCATAGTTTTATTATAAGCAAGCATCATATAAGAAAAGGGCTTGAGTATCTACCATTTACTGAACACTTCCATGATGTAGCATCTTGGTGCGCCTGAACCCAAACCCAGTGAAGTGAGGACCAAAGGGAGGTCCAAACTTCATCTGTCCCATGACCACTTATTTCCCTCCATGTATGCTGAGGAGGGAAAAGACAAAGCATTTGGAAGGAAAAGGTAAAGCTTCAAGGGGAACAGATAGACGATGATGGTGAAGAACCAGTGAATTTGCTCTACATAACCCAACTATGAGCTTCATGAAAGCAGGAATGATAATGGCTTTGTTTGCCACCACAACCAGCACTTAGCATAGAAGCCGGGGTATTCCAAGCTTTGTTGAAATAAAGACAGAAGACAGGGGGAAAAAAAACACTGAGGGAGGACAGAGGGAAAAGAGACAGAAAGGGAGGACAGGAGGGACAAAGGAAGGGACAAAGGGGGAAAATAGAGATAAAGAAACTGGGTTTTGATCTGCAGAAGTTAATGTCCCAGAGACAATGGGTAAGAGATCACAATTTGGAACAATGAAAAAGTTCCGGAAATGGATAATGGCATGATATTGTGAATATACTTAATGCCACTGAATTGTGCACTCAAAAATATTTAAAATGACAATTGTATGCAGTGTGTATTTTACCACAACAAACAAATTTTAAATCAAATTTAGGTTGTTTTCAACCTAAAGTCCTCTGTATAAAAGTCCTCTGTGCCCTCAAACTTTCAATAAAGTCTGTTAAACACGCAAGTTCTTTGTGTTAAGTGGATTTTAGTGAAAATCAAGGAAAACCAGTGGTGTTAAGTGTTTGAATCATGGTAGTCTGAACAGAAACTGACCTTAAAATAGGAAGAAAATGTATAAAATGAACTAATTCTTTGAAAATAAAAGCTCAGGGACAGAGAATATATAAGAATTAGGCATCCTCCCCCAAGCTCTCCACTCTCAGATTTCTCAAAGATGCTGGGAGCAGCCAGGACTTCCACCAAACAGGGAGAGCAGGTGGACAGCTAATTTCTTTTCAATATTAAATGACAGGATGGCTTAGGTGATACCTGTGTTACATACATATTATTTCAGGGGATTTTTTTCCTGAAAACAGAGGTGTGAGATGCTATCATTATCTCCCATTTGCACAGAGATGAGCTAAAGCTTAGGATTTTTTTTTTTTTAAAGATGTGGGCTACAATTCATACCAAACCTGCACCCAAGTGGCAGAACCAGGAAAAGCTTTACTTCTTTCTGCAGCTAAGAGATGTTGGATACAAACTGCATTTCCAGGCTCAACATGAAGAAGAGAATGAAATGATCACTGCCCTGTCTTTTAAAAGACTCTTTGCAAAGACACACTTTGAAACTTTATGATTTATTCTGTAATAAAGCAAAGAATGGAGAGACCTTTCAAAGTTGAAGCACAAATAGAAGTAGCTCTAATAGCAAAAAAAGATGATTCCCCAAACAGAAATGAAGGAAAGGAAATAACTTTGTAAGACAGATACTACAGTAAATGTTCACATTATCACAATAAATAGCCAAAGCAAAAGCTTATTCATATCTGACCACAAAACCTATGTTACTATATATTATTAACAGAAATACTATTAGAGCAGATTAGTCATCTAAATAAAAAGAAAGGAGACACCTCTACCTTTACATTTTTTTATTGAAACCTGAAGAGTAAAAAAGCAATAACATTTTTTGAAAAGTCTGTCAATTTCTGAAAAATTCTGAATTTTTCAAATCATATGTGAAACGACTGAAATAAACAATAAATGAGAGTCATGTAAGCAGCAGTTATGAAAGGGCCACGTATCCTAGTGATTTGTATTTTTAAATAAACCAGAGAATTTCTGAAAGCCAGAGTATGTCTTTTTTAAAAAGAGAGCATAGGATTAATGTAGAGTAAAAATCATGTCTTGCTTCAATGAGATATTACTGTGAGCTATACATATTAACATTATTTAATTAGGAGGATCCTGAGAGAAGAGTCAGCAATAAAAAATTAAAAGTATTCCATCCATACAAAAATCATCTATATGTTTTGCCTCTGAAAAACCATCAGTGAAATAAGAAAACTGACACTGACAACAGAGATCTATGATCAGATTCTTCACAAGGCACTAGCAGCTCCTGTTATAAGAAAAGGCACCCATTGCTCATGCCACGTGTATCTCCTACATCTCCATTTTCTGTAAAAATTGTCAGTTTGCGTTTCTCCTCAAGAACTCTGAAAAGAAAATAACGATGTTTCTGGACATAACAGATGATAAGGGCAAAAGCAAAGCACCTGGTAGCCAGTCTTCACCTTCTAAAAAAAGGCAAAAGAAGTTAGTACGTTGACTACCCCCTACCCCTCCAGATGGTTTGTTTTATTTAGCACATGGGTTCCAGTGGAGCGCAAGCAAGAAGTAAGGCCCTGAGTATTAAAGCAACCAACATATCTTTAAGTTTCTTTTAAGTCCCTCCTGCCCAGATTTGCAAAAACACAGAGCTTTAATTTTCTCAGAGCTCTGAGTCTACCAATCTGTTGGTACCTCCAGTTGGAGGAGTCTACCAATCTCCTACAGCGAGTGCAGGGAGTATAAAGATAGAAAAACACTTGATGCGATGACTCTCAGGGCCAGGAAACACACTTCTTTTCCTTCCCCCTTCTCTCCTCAACCTGGCTGACCATGAACCTTTTGCAAAGGTTTCCACTGTGGTCCTCTGATTAAATAATACTCCGACCCTCTAACTGATCCCACTACTCCCCTCACTCTACAATTCTCTGAAGTACTTGATTACTACATGAGCCCTAAAGATTGAGGGAAAATAGCAGGCAAGTCACTGTGAGAAATCTCACAACCTGTACGTTATCATGCAGCAAAGATGCTCTCTGAGCAAGTAAATAGAAGATAATCCCTTGCTTGGTCAAAGAGCACAATGACTGCACCCATACTCTAGAAGACACAATCAGACCCTGATTGTAGACAGCAAAAACCCTTGCAAATAAAGAACTCTGTTGAGACGTACATTTGCAATGCCAACAAATGCAGATTTATTCAGAAATACATAGCGAGACAAGCTCCCCATTTCAGAGACACAAAAGCAGAAGCCAGGAGATACAGCAGCAAGGTCAAAACATGTCAAAAGCATCAGAGACTGGGGCGTGGGTAGTAAAGCTTCTGGAAACAGCCAGAGGCATTCACAGCACCAGTGTCAACCCTTAAAATAAGCTTGGTGCTGGCCAGAAAAAATTTTAGAGTTCCCAAGGCAGCATGTATATGGCTAGCAGCCAGCTATCAGGCAGTCCGAACAGGGGTCAGTGATGAAGAGTTATTCAGGGACAGGCAGCATGCTGGAAGATCCTGGAAACACAGCTGGCAGGTCATGGAGTCTTGATTCACTCACTGGCTTCTACACGCTCAGCAGGTTCTTCTGCAGCTGGACAAGCAGGACTGTGGGTATGGCCTGGAGACCCCGCAGACTGGTTGGCAGACAGTAGAGATTCCTCCCAGTGGTTGGCAGCCAGTAGAGATGCCGCCCACTTGTTGGCAGACACTGGAGATGCCTCCCAGGGGTCGACAACCACTGGAGACAAAGGTGAGTGGCCTGCTGTAGGTAGTTGAGCAAGGATTGGAGACACAGCTAGTTTGTCGAGAGCAAGTCACCTGGCAAGGGCTGGAGACGCAAGAAGTTCGCTGGTAACACGTTGGCTGGCAAACAGCGGGCTCGCAGCAGGTTTCCTGACAGTGGTCCAGGAGCCATGAGCCAGTCTGGAAGGAACTGGGCAGGTAGATGCCACTCAGGCAGTCGACATCAGCGGTTGAAGCTGTGGCAACTGGGGCCATTGGGACAGTGCAGCGTCCTCCAATTGACCTGGTAGAGCAATTTCTTGTGGAGCAGTTGAAGGACATGATGTCAGACAGAGAGCTGCAGGTATCTTGCTGAAGTTACCTCCGGAATTGTGAATGTCACTTCAGGCTCCTGAGCATTTATATATCTTTGCTGGTGGGTGGGGCTCTCTCCCTGGTCTCCTCAGCTTCTTTGGCTCAGACCAGTTTGCCTTAGAACATCTTGTGAATCTATGGATTAATTGTCTCTTGAGAAGCCTTCACCCTCATAAAGAAAGTTTAGTAGTTTGGGAACTAAATCATAAGTCTTCTGTACTGTACTTAGTCTGATTTAGAAGGTTGGTTGACAGCTTCAAAGCCATTGGTCATCCGACCCACACATCATCCCTCCTTCATCTTGCTGGTGCATGATGAGTGTCATTCTGACTATAACACCAAACATACCACCGTCTTACTGTCACACACTCTCTCCCTCCCAACCAGGACTAATTACAAGCCCACACCCTGTTTGGTTTGTCATTGGACTGAATACATTTTAAACATAACTTAATCAGCCACTCTTTCACAGCTAACGGGGCTGCTCATAGGGAAGATGCCTCCTCAAACATGCTACACGATGACCATGGCAAGACCTGCCAGGAAAAGGGACGCCAAGACTTGTATCCAGAGTCCAAGCTGCCTCGCAAAATTAATCAACTGACTGAAACAAGATACCCACAGGGAGGTTAGAGGGCCGTGGAACCCACCCTTTATGTTCAAGCAATGAAGCAAATTAGGAGCTAATTAAGAGCAAATGCATTTGTAGCCAAGACGTTTTCTAAATAAATTGGATGAGCTTTATTCCTAAAATGTTTAATTCAATAACAATGGATGATAGTGACTCATCGGCCTCATTAATATGCCAGTGGAGCAGGTTCAGTTAATTCTGTAAATTATTATAATGCTAATTTGAAAGGGTATCGTGTCTTTCTCCCAGTTTGCTCAATATGTTCAAAATATATTTATTTTCACACAAATACTTACAGAAAGGATGTATTTTAATCATGGACAAACTAAAGGCCCTTCAAGGTCATTGTCTCCATCAGGGATAAGGCAAGGGGAGGACGGGAGTAAACAGGCACTTAGTCAACATTTGATAATGAATGGATATGCGAAAAGTAGGCTATGATATTTAATTATTCTTTTTATGCTCAAGGAAACTATAAAAATGTCACTGTCCTTTATATCATCTCATTACAATATAGTCGATTCTGAACACCCAAATGAGAGCTCCTAGTGGTCCACCTGCACACAGGTAAATCAACTGCTTCAACTCTGGCAAAATAAGTCTCTTCAACATCGCTTCAAGTGGTCAGTGACATTCCAACCTTAAAACAGATGTAAGATCTGACTCATTTTGTAAACTGGCTTATGTAGGGAAGGATGGGGGACAATAATGGATGTATACATATTTCAAGGCTACAGGTAGGCTATGTTTTCAATATCCACAAAGCAAGCAGTTTTATGTCAGAACTCATCAGAAGTCCCCTTGCAAAAGCTCCATTCATCTAATTGGAGGCTAATGACGCACCCAGACAAGAGGATGCTATGCTGGGGGCTATAGCATAATTCCCAGGGATCAGACTCAATGTCCTAACTCTCCCTCAGTGACTCACAGTGTGTTCTCAAGAATAGGGTGAAATTAATGAGATGACTACTTTCCACAATGTTGTGGCCCTGCTCTTCCCACTACAGGGAATGTCCCAGTGTGTGTTTGAAGGCCTGAGTCCGTGGTCACAGGGCCTGTGACTTGCTTGTTTTAAAATGGATGAGTAGTTTACGGGCTTCTCCCAGCCATGGGGTTACTAAGGAAGAGTACATAATCTTGTAAAGGTCCGAGATGTAAAGTCAGTAGTAGAGTTACACGGGAGAAGCTTTCAGCACCTGTTGCCACATCCACAGAACGGCAGAATATTTTTTAAGTATTGCTTTATCTTGATTCCTCTTTTCCACTGAAAGTTGGAAATTACAAATAAAAGGGTCCTAGAGAATACCCCCCATCAGCTTCAGGAGGAAGGGACATGAACATTTTTTGAACACACAGCTCTCTTCCAGGCATTGAGTTAAAGGTTTCACAACTCTATGGAATAGGTATCATGGCACACAAAGAAGCCGAGATTCAGGGAGGTTGAATGGCTTGCCAAGGTCATGCAGTTTATATTTGACTAAGTTTAGATTCAAATGAAACAAAGTCTGACAGCTTCCGACTCACATTTGGGATTTTTAAATGGGATGAGGTGTCTTCATTAAAGTGAGAACAGAATTTTTTTTTTAAACAATCAGTGCTTCATTGACGACATTATAAAGGACATCGTCTTCATTTCTCTTCCAGGTTCATCAATTGGTTAACAACAAAGATAAGGGTAAAAATATGAAAAAAAATAAAGCTAAATAGTAAGTTGCAAGCACTATTGTCCTTACATTTCATATGCTTTGTTCATTCTGTATACAATTTAATAATTTTTACATGATTAGAATAAGATGCAAGGTTACTACAAACAAAGCAAAAACAACAGAAAACCATCAACTGCTTGAAGCTACAATTTAAAATTATAATTATTTATAATGGCTGTGGACAAAACTAATTTTCAGAGAATATCAGATAAGTGAATTGATCTCTCAGTCTTATCTATTTTCCAGAGAGCCTGCCATTTTGCAGTTATTAAGGAGAAGGCAATCTGTTAAGTAGATCCTTTAGATTTAATTACTAAAAGAAGCTATTGGTTTGATTTATGTTGTGACTACAAGCAGACTATTTCTAAAATCTTATATTTAAATGATTTCAGAGTTTGTAAATGATGTTTTTAAAAAAGCCTTGCCAAAGAGCTTGAAAAATCAATACATTTCTCTGCTAGCCTCTAAAAATACACTATCCAGGGTAGAGTTAGGCAAACTACTTAATACTGAATACTATGCATTCTATTTTCAGGTGGAAGCATTTTGACTCTCTATTTGGATTCATTGTAAGTTGCAAAAGTGGAGAAACCTGTACTAACAATCACATGAAGCTTGATGAAACTCTATACAATGCTAATTTGACAATGTTATTCAATAAATTAACACATCATTGGAAGGTAAGAAAAAATGGTACAGCAAGTTGCTATCACTACGTAGTTATGTGCAAAATGAAACTTCAACTCAGCAAAAGGCTTATGAAGATGATTCTCATGTCTGCAAAGCACGAAGTGAGGGGGAGTGAGATGAGCGCAGATGAAGAGGGGATCAAAGAACTACCACCCATTATCTTCATCACTGATGGATCATTTGCTTGCATTTGTATAGAACAATCTAAGCCTTATACAATAATTATCATGGACTGAAAATGAGCAATTCTTTCACTCAAAACTGAATCACAGCAATCACTTGCAAGGCCAAGCATTTGAGAGTAAAATGAGTTAAGCATGTGAGGGAGGCTGAAGGCTTAATATGCAGAAAGGATATTTTTCATCACAAAGTTGGTAATAATGTTGACCAATGCCGGTTCAGAGGAAATCGCTTAGCCTCATCAAATGGAGGCATCGGGAGCTTGCCAAAAAATTAATAAATACAAAATGAAATGTTGTCACTCTGCACTCTTTCAGGATGATCACCCTCTCAAACGAAAGCTATTCATTGTCTCTTAAGAAATATAAAAAGGAAATTTGAAAGCTTAAGTACAGAACATAATGGTTGTTTTAAAAATTAAACACATCTTGGCTGAGTTGTTCTGCCTGTTTTTCCCCCCAACTTCACACAGACCTCTGGATTGAATCTCCAAAATCCTTATTAACCAAGACATTATAAATGTCTGAAGCCTGGATGATTTGCACCACACAACTGAATTGAAATGTATTTTCCAAAGTCTTTTCAAAAAGTATCAATCATAAGAAGGGTGAAATCATTTGGACTGGAAGGAACTCTAGGGCAGAAAGCAGACAGTGAAAGAAATAAGCAAAAACTAACAAAATAGTTGCTGCTTTTAGAACTTGAAAATAGCGATCACCAGTTACATGACTTGTGTAAAAATAAACCCTCAGAGGATAATGTCAAGGCTGAAAGATTCTAAATTGAACCATTCTCTCTCCTGATGCCTGTTTTCAAATTCATGTGATTTTTCATGTGTGTGTGCCTTCCTTGAGGATCAAAATCAGGGTGCTGTTGAGAAAGGTGAGTAGAATCTCAGGTATTTTTACTACAACAAACTTTCATGTGGCAAAGCCCATGTGTAGCTGGCATGTACTCCAATTCTAGTCTTTCAAGTAAAAATAAGTAGACTCACTTGGGACCAGATAGGAGTCATGTTTATGTTTAGGGCCAAAGAGAGAAGGTACCAAGTATCATCCCTTCCCAAAGCAGAATTATTCAGGGCCTCCTAGGTACCCAGTAGGGTAAAGATACTAGAAGTCATATAGTAGACAAAGTAGATAGGTCTTCTCTTAGCATCACCTAGTTGACCTGTGTTTATGGCCTTTCAGCACAGTCTTTCTTGGTCTGATCTGCCTGTCCAGGGGATTAGGAGTGTAACATTAGGCCAGGACTATCTCAGGTTGGTAACTGGAGCTGGATTTTAAATTTCTCTCTTATACTTTACTCCTCTGTTTAATGAGAAACTAAGTCCCAGAGAGGAAGCATCTTTGCTAAGTGTCAGACATTCTTGTGCATTACTTCCAAAGGTCTCATCCCATTTTTTTACTGCAACCTCTTTGCACAAATTTAAACCAGTCTCATGGTGGTATAATTACAAAGTGCTTCCTTCACTTTGGGGCACTCTCATGCTTCTTGCTTCCTGGGCTGGGTCTCCAATGTCCTGGCAAGGGAAGTCCATGCTAGTTTGCTCTGCACTCGTATATTTACCCCCCAGACTGAGGCCTTATGTAGGCAAGGGGGAAAGCACACCAATGGATGAATCCTCCTGTCTTTTGTCCTCCAGGTAGATGGTCCTTAAACTCATTTCAGAAAGTCACAAGGGATCCTGCATGAGTTGCTTGCAATGGTGACTGACTTGACAACACTTTCTTGTGGTGGTTTTACCTACTCCTCTTTTTCACTCCACTTGTGCTACATTCCCTGGAAAAAAATTTCCAAACAAATTGTCTCCAGCTTCACTTTTAGGTGAACTTGGATTGAGATACCAGGTTCCAAATACTTTATATTTGAAAGAATTAGAAATAATAACCAGGTCTTCCAATCCCTAGCTCAAAGTCCCTAAAGGTACATGCATGTCTCTGTCCATGCAATCCTAGGAAAAAAGCATGGACACTAACTGAGCATCAGACAAGTAACATTTCGGTCTTTAAAGCCACTGCTGAAAAGACCAAATTTTTTAAAAACCTACAAAAGTCCTAAGATGCAGCTAGATTCAGGCAGATTTTCACATTTCTGAGAATTGTGGCTGATCCTATGCTGTTTCTTTAACATAGGACAGTCCCTAAGAGTGACATCACAAACACTAAAGGGTAGGAAGGCACTATTGCCAATTTAAGGTCACTGTTGTTTTTCAGAATGAAAGGCTGCATTTTCCAAAGAGAGATGTGTACAGACTGTAGAAAAGGAGAAAATTTTAGGTATTAAAGGTATTAAAGGTATTAAAGGAACAGATCCCCTTCTGGTTTTAATAGTCATGCATTTATTTTTAAATGTACTAATAAAATAAGATTGTATTATCCAAGTCATAATTTCATGGGTATTATTATATATAATAAGGCTTAAGCAAGTTTTTTAAGTGAGTTACTACAATATAATATAAATAAAATTAAACATAAATAATATTTATAGTGGTGAAGTTTATATACAATATGACAAAAATTGTCAAAATAAGTCACAGCAGTGGGCTTCACAATTTTTAATTATTTAATACAACGATTTCCTAGATGTGTAAAGAATAAATATTTTAAGTGATTCTGTACTTTTTAAAATTGTTTAAACTTAATTTAATTCAGAGAATGTGACCACTTACAACACACACACACACACACACACACACACACACACACGCACTTCAAGCACCCTGCTCCCTTTTCTGCTAATAAATTTTTTTGTAACAAATTACCCCAAAACTTAGTAGCATAAAACAACCTTTTATTAAACCTGTGGATTTTGTGGTTCTGAATTTTACAGGAAACACAGCAGGGCAGTTTGTCTCTGCTCCAACATGTCAAAAGAGACTGTGGTTGAAGGCTCACCCCCTCACATGTCTGGCAGTTGAGGTTTGCTGTCTGCAGGGACACCTTGTGTGGCCTCTCCATGTGACCAGAACTTCTCCAACATCGGGGCTGGTTGCAGGAGTGAGAATTCCAAGAGAATATGTCAGGTCAAAACTATATCACTTTTTTTAACTTAAGAAATCATGCAACATCACTGTTGCCATACTTTATGTATCAAGGTATCACAAAAGTCCATCCAGATCTAAGGAAAGGTGAAATAGACTCCACTTCCTGAGGGAGTAGAAAAGTTCTGGATGTGGACCAGAAATATTATTGTGGCCATAATTTTAAATTACCATCATTCCCTAAATTGCCAGGACACTAGGACCAGGAATCCCTGAAATGGACTTCATTGACTCTCAGAAAATCTGAATTTCCTGAAGGAATTGGAATTACCAATAAGATGACCTTGACACCTCTTTTGACCTGGGATACCATCCACTTACCTGAAAGTCTACACCCTGGATGCAATGAATCAGACTAATGAAGACAATCCTCAGTCTTCTCAAGAAACTTCAGTCACTCGATAGTAATCTTTTCTTCTGCTTTGATTTCTCAAGTAAACACTATGAAGCTCCAGAGTCCAGGGAAAATACATGTGTTCAGAGCATTCCACATCAGATGAAGTAATGAGGCACATCGGAGCCCTCTCAGAAGTTACTTAATACTATAGGAACCTCATCAATCTTGATGGACCCACTCATTGACGATTACACAGTCTTGTGTTTCAGATTTTTAAAAACTAGTTTGCAATCAGTTGCAGACTGAAAATCAAGAAAGTAGCATTCATATTGGAAGAATAAAATACCAGTAGTAATGCCGAGAATAGTGAATCGCTCCCAACTCCTGAGCTGCCTCCCATTTTCTGTGTCCATTTTATATTCCAAGAGTTGCCTTCCCTAGGTTGTCTCTCACTGCTACTGAATTCCCATTACTTAGGGTAAAGGTCAAACTCAATGCAAACATCTTTTTGGTTTTAAGATAATGTGTTTTTCCCTGTGTGCTACTTAACTACAGGTAAAGAGGGTCACAGCCCAAGGCAAAGGACCAGTTGTCTGATACTAATCATGGAGCATCACTCAGTCCCTGCTTTTCTGACCAAAGTGATCTTTGATATTGAACTAGAAAAAGGACCTTAAGCCAGCAATTGCTTTGGCTAAACAACAAAAGAACTAAAGGTTGATAAAAAATGACCCTTCAGGAAAATAATCAACTGAGACTGATACACAATTTCATCTTTCACTTCTTTCCTGATTTCAGTATTTTTTGCCCTTATTGATATCAATATAACCAATTTTTCTCTCCTGGCCCAGAAACTCACCATGAGTTCCAGAGTAACTTTTGGTTCCTACAAAAATACCTAAAGTGTTTAAAAGGAAAAGTTGGGCACAAGAGAAAAAACTAAAAATAGCTAGGAAGAGCTAAAAGGAATGATTACTTTGCAGCATGAAGAATTATGTCTTTTTTTTTTTTTTTGAGTTGGAGTCTCACTCTGTTGCCCAGACTGGAGTGCAGTGGCTGCTCCCGGCCACCGCAGCCTCGACCTGCTGGGCTCCGGCGATCCTTCCGCCTCAGCTTTCCAAGTAGCTGGAACTACAGGCG
>CAUYQG010301765.1:0-10854 GCA_963574415.1 Tarsius wallacei | reverse complement strand
GGGCTCAGGCAATCCACTCACCTCAACCTCCCAAATCACGGGATTACAGGCTGAGCCACCGAGCCCGGCTTGCTATTTGATTCTTCTAGGGAGACAGAACACTGCATCCTCTCAAGTCTGTCGGTGCCTAGACAATCCCTCTATGATGGGATTTGAAGTGTAAAGTGGTTACTCATCCTCATGAGAACTCCTTCTCCGAGGCCCAAACAGGATGTCTGTACCAGTGGTGAGAAAGTGATGTGAATTTATAGCATTATATATAGTAGGAGTTAAGTTTTGAAGCATAGTTTTAAAAAATAAGTTTTGGGACACCAGCTTTTTGATCCAGCAAACACACTGCTAAGAAATCAACGTATATGTAAAAAGTAACCAAAGTTCATATATCTATTTTGTTTATATATTCCTAGTGGACAACTCAGTGTATGTGTGTGTAACAGAAAAAGAATGAAGACTCATCAAGGGAACAGATGAAATAAGGTACGTCAGAACCACCTGGTATAGAAAAACTGAAAGAAAGGTGGTTGTGGTACATTGTTGAGTAAAATAAAGCAAAATAAAAGTAACAGAGGACATCAAGACTGGTTTGTGTGTGTGTGAAAATAAAAATACATCTGCACACACACATGCATATCACATAACACATGTACATAGACACACATGCTGGTGCCCTCTCTTCTCCCTAATGGCCGTTTATAGTGATCAGCTTTAGTTAGAACTGAGATTGGGAGATGGTCTTTATTTTGCCTTTTCCTTTGCTAGTGTTGGTGCCATTTGAATTGTTAATCATGGGCATGTATCCCTTTAATTTAAACCAAAAAAGTGTTTACTGTTTACGCTGGGTGGTGAGGTTGAGGTACGTTTATTTGTGTCTTGGTTCTTCCTGGGAAACATATACTATATAAACATTATGTTACAGAAGTAAATTATGAACTTCAAGTAATAAAGTGAGATTGGGAGGGAGAAAGGCAGAAGGAGAGGCAGGCCTTGGCATTTATTAAAAGATGACAAAGGTTTCTGAAAACCTGCATAAAACTAAAGGTTTTTGGAGGCGAGGAGAACACATTATAGGCAAATCAAAAATACAGAGACATCTGTCCCAATAAAATACCTATCCTGCTGATGCAGAAATTCTCCTATTGGGGGTTTGCTTCTGGGGTCACCATGCATTAGTATTCTACTCACCATGGCTGCAGTCACCATTTCTCTCCATTTCTTTTTGACCTCAAGCATTTTATGCATAAATGTCAGTGTTCTTTGCAATTAATCATGCCTACCACAGACTAATTGTGGACAACGGTCCTGCAGTTAGCAAAAATGCATTCCAAATCCGCATGAATGTTCAGAAAGCACTTATATTCCAAAACCTCAGGTACCTAAACAAGAAAACTGGTCACTCTTTCAGAAGTCCCTTTCAAATTCAATGTGAACCGGCAAGATCATCAGATCATAGCTGATGGCACCTGTGCCTAGGGTCTGCTAATGAGAAAACGGTATCCTGAAATGCTTGCTATGAACTCTGCAAAGCAGCATATCTGAAAATATCAAGCATGCCCTTTAGAGAAGTTAAAAAGAGAAGCAGGGGAGGGAGGGAGGATAGAGAGCGAGACACACACACTCACAGGCACACACAAAGAGAGAGAGAGAAAATGTATCAGAGTTGATAAAAACAAAAATGTCTTTGATGGAAAAATATAGTGATTCCTGGCAGATATAATTAGATAACTCAGAGTCAGGCACATGGAGTCACCTACAACACAATCTACTTCCAAATACCTTAACTGTGGTTAGACACAGCGAGTGTCATCACCAGCAGACCAACTTAGAAACAAGTTTGCTTATTAGTATTCTTTCTTTAAATACATATATATTTAAATATATATTTAAACATATTATATATAATATATTACATTATATATATATATATACACACACATACACACACATAGTATATATATAAAGAAGGTAACACATAGTATATATATAAAGAAGGTAACTTAGACCGTAGTTCTCAATCAGGGCCCATGTTGTCCCTTCCCCATCAGAGGAAACTGGCAATGTTTGAAGGTATTTTGGTTGTCATAAATGGGGAAGGGGGTGCTGCTGGCATCTAGTCAAGAGAGGCCAGGGATGCTGCTAAACATCCCACAATGCACAGGGCAGCCCCTCAACAACAACAAAATTGCAGGCAATAGTCAATAGTGCCAACGTTGAAAATGTTAATAATGTCCAGGTTGAGAAACTGAGTTAAAATAATTAAAAAGTATGGATTCTGGGATGAGAAAGCCTAGCTCATGGCTCTGACATGTAACAGCCTTTCTAGCTTCAAGCAAACCTCTAATGGTGTCCAGGCCTCAGTTTCTGCCTCTGTAAAATGGGAATAATACTTCTTGCTTTGCAGACTGGATGCAAGAACGTGAGATAATGGAAGTGTAAGCACTTGTCACACACAAAAAAAAACAGGAGCTACTATGATCCCTGCAATTACTTTTATTATTATTCACTTATTTTTAAATCGCATTACAAAACAGAGACACAACAAACTTGTTGGAGAGGTGTGCTATTGCTAATCAAGCACCATGGCAAATAGCCCCTCCACCCTCCCAGGAATAAACTAGTTTCACTTCAAACAATTGTTACAGTTAGAATCCAATTGACTCCAGACAAAAGTATTGAGATAATCAGCATATTAAAGCCAACACTATAACCATATGTTAATTATGTAAATGATTCATTTTAATCAGCTAGAACCATGTAAAGAGTAACTAGGAATGCAAATGCAGGGAGTTATTAAAAACCTCATTATTATTCATCTTGGTTCCATGCGTGAACGTATCCATCCAAACAGATGAATTAATAGCGAGAGGAGAGATGAAAGGGCTTGAGGGAGAGTCAGCGGGACACCATCTGTCTGCCTTTACTTCTTGCTCAGGCCTCCACTTTGCAGGAAAGCTGGATGAGGTACAGGAGAAAGAGGCTCTGGGCTTCCTCGAGAGGGCTTGGTTAGCCCCTTGGAGCTGCGGGACCTTGTGGCTTCTGTTTGTTTGGGTGTGTTTGCTTGCTACTGTTGGACTGGGTGGCATGGCATGGAGACAGTCTGCTACTTAGGCAGACCAGGGCTTCCCATGGGCAGAGTCCCCAATCCATGCTTGAGTTGGGAAAACTTCCTTCCTCCTCCTATTTTTTCTTATTCTTCCACCTTTATTATAACTTCCACCATTCTCCCAGGACCCTTCCACCAGCACCATGCTATTTCCTTCATCATCATCATCCTGCTGGAGACTGGAGGATCAACTGTAATGTCCTCCTCAGCTCCAAGTTCATTGTGTTAAAAAGAAGAAAGATTCACCACCATCTTCACTCCATAAAGAAATGCCTAAAACCTCCTGGGTCACGGGATGTACTTTCTTTGTTGGCTTAATCTGAGGATAACTGTCTAGCTTTCTCTTCTTACCATCAGTTCCCTAAACTGTAATAGGATTGGCTTTAATATGTTCCATGTTTTTTAAAAAGTAAATTAAAACTAATGGTGTTTTGAACTTCATGGAACCTTGTTAAGCATATAGAGACTCTTGATGAATGATGTCGGTTTCCTAGTAATGTGTAAGCTTTTCAAAACTGGGTCTTCTCAAAATAAATGGGGGACAAAAACCTCCCAAATGGATGGACTATCAGACACTAGTTTGAAAAATACTTATGGTCTTTCTTTTCTCTTTAAGGAGAGATTACAAACTGGTGACCCTTGGGTTAATGATGTGTTTGGTTATGTGTAAAGTTATATGTGATTATCCTCATAAAAAGATGGATTTTTATTTAGTTTCTTTTGAGATATCAGAAAATCTGGTCATTCAGTGCCTCTACCACAACATGGGAAAAAATGACTGCAGCTAAGGAGAAGCTGCCTCCTTCAGACGGAACATATGGGATGGGACATTTGTTCTCTGGTTCCCCACAGTCCCCATCATGCTGACTGATGCTTGTAGATGGAATTATGTGGGAATCTGAGTCTGGAGTTAGAGACTACTGCAAGCAGAGGAGATTTCCAATTCATCCTCATGATGACACAGGCAGAGGAAGGGTCACTTCTCTTTCCCGTGAAGCCACATATACATTGTAATTGCAAGCAACTGAGCGCAAATCAAACGTGAATAAGGATTTGTAAAAGAATCCACTGAAGGGAGAAAGACCAGAGAGGGACTCACCAGAATGACAGATTTACACCTGGTTCTGTGTAGCTCTGTTTGTTACAAGTCTTCTTCAGGACCAGTGTGGTTTGGTGATGAGGATATACTGAGCGGCACTACTTATCTCAAAGCAGCGAATCCTAAATGCATGTTTTGTGATTTGCAGCTTCATCTATTCCAACAGTCAAATGGAGGCCCAAGGGCCTCAGCTACTCTCCAGGGTGTAGCTGACAACCCCACCCAGCCCAGTAAATGCGCTCACCAGCAGGATTTCATGATTCACTGACACCATATTGTCTAAGACCAAAATGAAAAAAATAAAAATAAAAGGGATCAAGCCAGAAATCCCATCTGCAATTCATTTCACACCAGACTTTAAAAACACGTCCACCTGACAAAAGTACAATCGATCATTTCAATTCATTTTTAAAAGAGTAAACATGCTCAAAATTAAATGATTTGGGGGGATGAGAAATAAGGACATCCAAAAAGCTCTATCGCTTTGTTCTTCATATTCTAATTCTTTCATGTTTCTCTGCCTGATGTCTCTTAATGTACTTTCACTAGAATCCCAGTTTTGATCTTTAATCCCTTTATGTGTTTTTCTGTGCTTACTCTTGAATGCCTTTGTAGCTGCCATAATTGGGTCTCTGGCACCATTTTAATAGGGCTTAGCACAATGCAGGCTTGACAAATTTCATCTAAGCGGGGGAAAAAAAAAAAGAGAAAACTATCAATATCATCAGAGAAACTGACCAGAGTTTCAAATACACGCAACAAACGTATCAACTAGGACACAAGGCAGAGGAAGGCAGTCTCCTTGGTGGGACCAGGGAGGGATGACAGAAATCATCTCAGGTTGTGCCTCAACTGCCTGTCTGTCCTGGAGGGTTTATAAATTCACAAGTCTGGAGACAGAAGGCTGGGCCAGATGATTTTTCAAGGCCCAACTTGGTTCAGCCATAAATGTCAGAGCCCAGCTTCCCTGGAAACATGCACAGCCTTCCTTTCCTCTCCAGGTGCCGTGCCTTTGTGATTTTCAGCCAAGGTGCTCAACAATCTGGCAATGTCTAAGTGACATTCTCTGACACAGCTCTGCTGGAAACAACATCGGATTTACAAATGTCCTGGCAACAAAAGAACATGCAATTGAAGCAGACACCAATAGGGGTGGTAGCCTGGCTCAAAACAATCCCAGTTTCCCTGGGAAAGGGCTCAATACACTTGCTTAGAGAGTGGCCATATTTGTGCCACATGACCCAGTCCTGCACCCAGGCCATAGCTGATTGTGTCGATGGCAAATGCCAGAGTTATGCCAGGCCAAACAAAATCTTCCCTGGGGGTTTCTGACATGAAACCAGAGAAAAGACTCAACCATCCTCTGATCTCAAAACAGAGAGGTTCAGTAGTGACTAGCAGCTATACGAAAGGGGACCCAAAAAACCCTGGAATTATCTTTTGGAGGGTGGACCCCTTGTAATACAGGCTTTCCCCACTAGGTAAGTGCTCTAGGAACCCATTGGCATCAGTGTACCAGCTAATGTTGTGAGAGGCTGTGCTCAACTTCAGTAAATTTTTTTAAATGATTTGAAATTTTATTTCAACACATTTGTCCATTCCATAATGTCTAGTACATTTATGACCGAAAACAACATGACCTCCAAGCCCCACCCTCCCTATTCACCTGATTTTGCCCCAAGTGATTTTTTTTATTTCTCTGGATGAAAAAAGTTCTCAAAGAGAAACACTTTGCCAATGTTGAAGAGCTGAAATTACAAAAAAAAAAAAAAAAAAAAAGAAAAGGCAGACACAATTCTTTTTAAGATATCTAAATTGATGAATTCAAAAATTGTTTTGAGCAGTGGAAAACGTGTCTCGGTAAGTATATTGCACCAAATGAAGACTACTCTGAAAGTGGGTGAAGTTTACATATGTAAGATACATACACAATTTTTTATAAATAAATTCTGGGCTTTTTGCCCCCCCCCCCAATATTTCTCGCCATATTTAGGAAGCTAGTTTGTGGAAGTGAAATTGATGTTAAGGAGACGCTTATGGTTCTAATATGTCTCCTGGGTCCCAGCTACCCTGGCTGTACCCACATGAGATTTAATTGTATCCTCTCTAATTGCATCATCGCTGTGCATACATTGATGAGAGTGATGTTTGCATCTCTCACACCTAAACAAGATTTCTCGGTCTCTACACTCTTGATATTTTTGGTGCTCTAATTCTTTATTGTGGGAAGATGTCCTGTGCATTGTAAGATGTTTAGCAATATCAATGGCCTCTACCCTCCTCTATGTCAGTAGCATCCCCCCATAGTTGAGACGACCAAAAGCATCTCCACACATTTCCAAATATTTCCTGTGGGGAAAAATCACTCCAAGTCGAGAATCACCACACCAAAAAGAATTTTAGCGCGGTAATTCAACATGAATAACCAACAGGGTTATTTTGCCTGCCTGGCTATGGCTATAGCTTGGTGCATGGATTGAGACTATAAAAAAGGTAAGTCCAGATTTAGGTTCTCAGTCTTGGATATGCTCTAAATTCTTCCTTGCTACAAAATATCTGGCAAGGTCCTTCACATATTTATTACTCTGTGGAGTGTCTCATCTGTTTCTCTGGTTTCTGGTGACATTTATATCTCACAAAGATGTTTATGGTTACGAAGAGGGAGAAAGGTCCCTCAAGCTCATGACTCTGGTCTTGAAACCTAATTTATCATGAGACTGTACATGTATGGCATTGGGATGGATGGATAGTTAGACAGATAGATAAATTTATTCCCCCACAAAGTCATTCTGATCATTGTCGGTCTGGTCTAGTATATTAACAGTCAGAATGCTTGGCATCTGATATACACATTCAGTAGTATCCATTGCTCCTTCCTCACAGTATTTTGACATCCCTTTACAGCAATTGCCTCCTTGTTTGTGTATAGAAAAGCAAGTATAGCACCCTCACTATGGGAGCTCTAAAGGTTCCTTCTGACTTCTTCAAACATATTTTCTTAGAGCAAGAACACAGCCAGCAGGTATTCCCTGCCCCAGGACTCTAAATTTTAACCAGAGAGATGCAGTGATAGAAAAAGTGGCTGGAGGAGTATTTAGGGAGAAGAAAGGGTACCCTTTCTAGAGTCAGTTTCTTGTGGGTTGAGAAATTGTCTTCCAGGTTCCTGCCTTGGCTCCAAGCCCTTTTCTTCAGCCTTCTTGATATTGTGTGAGCTACTCAATATCCTCCCAATAAATGCTCCCTCTTGCCAAAGACAGGCAGAGTCGATTTCTAGCACTTGAAACTCTGGAACCTAACCTGATACAACTAATAATGGCCAACTGCAATGCTAAAGCCAAAAAAAAATGCTTGTGGCATCTCAAGAGCTATGAATTAGCACTATAATATAGTCAAACGGTTCTACCAAAAAGGTCAAATTCAATAACCTACATTTAATTCCAAGGTTCTTTCTCCATAGTAATTGCCAGATAAACAGATCTCATACTTCAGAGGGCTAATTCTTTCCCGGCAGCCAAGAGCTGAGAAGATGGGGAAACCACTAGCCTGGCTTGTCCCAGGGAGCTGATGCCACATACAACAGCTCATCAGAGGTAAGCTGAGCTGTTGTGGACTTCTGAAACCCGCCATTATCAGCAGACAGTGAGAGAGGGATCCCTATTCTTCAAAATGCTTAGGAAAGATGGGATTTTTTGGGTGTCCCAAAGCTGACTGGCTGTGCCACTTTTCTACCACACTTACAAATATGATCTTGCTCTGTCTTCCTGTTCAAAAATATTTCCCCTCAAATGTCCTCTTTTCCTCACCACCAGATACCAGAAAGGCCATACGCCTTCTCCCACTTCTGCTGAAGTGTCAACAATGAAACCCAGAAGCCGACTTGTGCTAACTGTCCCTGTCCCTCCCCCTCTGCACAGATAATAAATAGCTAGAGGGACGAAGGATTCTGGGCACTTATTTCGGCCCCTGAAACCAAAACACAGCTACTCTAACGTCTATGGAAGAGTCATTAAATGCTTCATAAAATGTACTTAGCCTTAAGCAAAAAGGTTTTGTCCTCCAACAAAACAACTTAAATGGTGCCAGCAAAAGAGATCGGATGGCTTTAAGTCCCAGCGTGCTTAAAGGTTCTGTGAACTCATGGTGACCTTTCTCCAGCTGCTCGGCACACTGCCTTAAAAGCCATGCGACCCATTTTATGCCAGGCGCTCTGCCAGGCTGAGAGGCCCCAAAGATCCCAGGCTTTATTTATTTATTTATTTTTTTGACTAGCTCCAGGGGTGACCTCGGAAGAAAGATTTAGTCTGGGCCAGACACTGTCCTGAGCGCTCCATGCTTGTCATTTTGTTGGCTGCTCGGGGTAACAGTATGGGATCGGGATGGTTTTACCCCCTTGGAGTCTCACCCACTGTAAGTAGCACATAGGTCTTTAGATTGGAGATGGGATTTCTCAACAGCTTGGTATATTCATTTGAAGGTTTTCCCCCAGTATCACATTGGACCACCCACAAATTCAGGATCAAGGCTCACCACAATCTGCTCTGTGGTTCTGTCTCTACCAAAGTCTCTAATAATAAAAATAGCAAAAATAACAGCAGCAACAGAGGCAGCAGAAGTTGCAGTTACCACCTCCATAGACACATCCAGTTGCTCTCAACCAGACCCCACGTTGGGTGGGGTACAGGGCATCTTGCTTAAGCCTCAAAAAACACTCTATGTGGGTCTTACCTTTTTTTTCATAGATTAGGAAACTGGGATCCAGAGAGGCTAAGTGACTTGTCCAAGGTCACATACCAGTGCATAGCTGAAGGAATTAACTCCAGCCATATCTGACTCTCACATCTGGGCTCTTAACTTGTACATTACAAAATGCACACATTATTTTCTGCCCCACTGATAAGCCACTTCACATCAAAGTGAACACTTAAAATATGTGTACACATGCACACACACTAAAATACACACAAGGATATACACACAAACAGAGCATGCATTAACAGTTACACACATACACATACTAACATACAAATATATATGCACAAACACACGAATATATACACAAACATACACACACAAATACCCACATACATACACAAATATACACACAGAAGCATACAAATATGCACACTAACATACACACAAATATATACACACACAACACATGTCCACACAAACATATACACAATCTGCCTTCCAGTGAAGCCTTGAGTCTGTATGTGCTTTCTATGACTTCATGAGAACACCCCAAGTTTCTCTGCATTCTCACCCTTTGTTAGGCTAGAACACAGCACAACCAAACCCTAGCATCCTTCCTTCCTGTCTCCCGCCTCTGTCTGGTGTGTGAAGGTGGCTCCCATGTGCTCTGGTTGCTTTGGTTATCCTGGTCAGTAGAAGCATAGCCAGGAGCAGCTGCAAAGGAAATAGTGTCTCCACCACCTGCCTCTCTCGGACTCACCTGGTCTAGCCTGGAATGACTCCATTTCAAGGACTAGGAGAGTGTCGGGCAGGGGGTAAGGTGAGTCTCAGTGAAGCACAAGAAATTGTTCTTCCAAGCTTTGGGGAAGTGCTGCAGCCTCGTTCTTTGATGCAAAATGGTTTTAATCTTTCCCAAGAGCAAACATCTGCTTAATGCAAAGCTTTCTAAGTCAATTTAGGCCTCCTCTAAGTGCTACCTAGAAGCTCCACTGCTATTATGAACAGGCCCGGTAAGATGGAACTGCTACAAAATGTGCAACGACACAAACAGGCCTTTGGAGCTCAGAACTTGTACAGAATTAAACCAGCCTTACTGTGCAAGCACATCTGCAGGGTGGGAGCCGAGGCCTGGAAAGGAGGATTCCGGGGGAAGGATGCCAGGCTCTTTCAACTTCTGGGTGCATGGTCTTCTTCAACAGTGGTCTGGAAACCCCAGGCAGGCGAACAATTTGCAAATGCCACAAAGCCAGTCTCTTTGTTTGGTTGCTTTCAGTTCATTCTTTCTAATGATGGCATGCAGAGGTCAAGAACAGAGGTTGCCCTTGGAATGAAAGAAGAGAAATTCATACCCAGTGGATGTGACTCTCCAAGGACAAGGATAAATTAAGGGACCGTAAATATATAGTCAAAGGCTTCAAGGTGACCCAGGAAATCTCTGGGAAGCAAGGCTGGAACATAGAAGCCTAATTAATGGCATTGTCTGAAGAAAGGGAACGTGGAAAGAAGAGACTTGGCCAACATAGGCAGGAAAAAAGGGAGTCCAGAGTGTGGGACGTCCACAGCATCATTCAGAGAAGATTTACAATGAATCTCGGGGACACAAGCTTTCCAAACAGCAGAGAGGCATCTGCATCGTAGGGAGGGCTGATTCCTCGTGCCTTGCTGTGGGCTGCAGGAAAAGTCCTTCAGGAAGAGTCCTTCAAAACAACTCACTTCCCTCGGCACAGGTCAATGCTTGCTTCTTAGGCAATGTTTTGCCTTCCTGGCTTTTCTGGCTTTTCTGCAACTAGGAAGGTCATAGCTAGGATGAGTAATGTGAGTTTTTCAAGAATTAGAAAAGATGTCCTCCATTCTCCCTAAAACACACATATACATGCACACACAAGCACCCTGTAGACCATTCCATTTATTTTAGCCATTTAAGAGGAAGCAGAACCACCATTTCTTTCTTTTTTTTTTTTTT
>CAUYQG010301759.1:0-11020 GCA_963574415.1 Tarsius wallacei | reverse complement strand
CCGCAGCCTCGACCTGCTGGGCTCCGGCGATCCTTCTGCCTCAGCCTTCCAAGTAGCTGGAACTATAGGCGCGTGCTACCACGCCCGGCTAATTTTTTTTTAATTTATTGTAGAGATGAGGTCTCGCCAAGTTGCCCAGGCGGGTCTCAAACCCGTGGACTCAGGCAATCCACTCACCTCGGCCTCCCAAAGCGCGGAATTACAGGCTGAGCCACTGGGCCCAGCTAGGGGCAGAATTTTTTAAGACCTCTTGGCAGAATCAGTCAATCACCCATTCAATGCTAATTCATTGGGCACCTGCTGTGTGCCTGGTGCTGTGCTAGGGATGCAAAGCTAAGTCTTAGTCATGACAGTACCTATGTCCTGTGCTGATCTCCTCTGTAGCTCATGATAGCCCTCCAAGTTAGGGGTCATTATTCCCCATTTCAGGGGACACTGAGACTCATATGGGCAGCCACTTGCCTGCAAATCATACAATCAGTAGGAAACAAATCCAAATTTGAACGCAGGGCTAGCTGACTCCAAGCCCATGCTTCTAACCACACCCCACACATACTGGCTTATGAAAGAGGACCATCAGTAGTGACCACCTATGTGCCAAGCATGTATAGGCTCTTTGCAAATGCTCTCTCATTCAATCATCCCAAAACTCTGTGAGGGAGGTAATATCAGCCTCATTTCAAGAGGGGAAATTGAGATTCAGAGAGATAAGTACCTTGCTAGGAATCATGTGGGAGTGCAGGGAACCAGAAGCTGGTTCTGCCTGGCTCCTAGCCAGTATGCTGCTGTAGTGGACAACATGGTGGCCTCCCAGACCCTCTGGCAGGACTGGAGCTACCCAAGAGTATTGGTAACTGACAGTTCTCAGTTCTGTTGGTAGAAAAGAGCCCCTTTACCCAAGGTCCCGAGGGTAGCCCATGTCCAACATGTCAGTGGATGTTATAAAGGCTTGGTCCCTTAACTCAGAGGGATGTCCTTGATGGCCATCCAGCTCCAGGCTGCCCGTGGGACAGCTGGGACCTAGTCATGATTATGGTGCAGCTAAACTCCTCCCTTTGTCAAGTCTGCTTCCATCACTACCTTAAAGGGTGGGTTTCCAAGAGCACCCCAACATACTTCCTGTTAGTAAATCTCCACAGAGTCTGCTTCCTAGGTCATTGACTTAAGACACCTGCTCTGCCCTTAAGGCAGAACCTGAAGCACAAACTTTATCCTGACTGCTCCAGTGGCTACAGCTAAAGCATACAAGTGACAGATCAGACCTGCATTGTAGGAAGATCCTACTGGAGGACAAATAGGCTGATGAGAGGGGTAGGGTCTGAATTCACACCATGGCAGTAATGGCAGGGAGTAGAAAGCCAATGCCAGTAGTGGCCACTGGGTGGGACAAGTGGAACATAATTTGAGACTGGCCAAGGAGCCCTGTGCCTGGTTCAAGGTTGACTGAGGGAATGCTGGTGTCCCAGGCTATCTTCCATTCTGCAAGTCACTCACCAGCTCGGGGCCAGCCTGGTGGGGTGCCCACCTTGGATCTCCTAAATACTAGCTGTGTGGCCTGGACACAGTATCTTGGTGCCTCATTCCGTGCATTTGAGCAAATGGGGCTAATACCAGTCTTTCCTTCATTGGATGGTTGTGAGGAATCAAGGAGTGGATACAAGTCAGAAAGCACAGACAAGGGCCTAGGACAGTATGGGTGCTCCATCATTGTACTCCAAGCTTCCAAAGTTACCGCTGGGGATCTGGAAAGAGCATGAGCCCTGGGTCAGACACAACTGGCTGCAGCCCTGTGCATAAGGACCCCAGATCTAACAAGGCCTAGCAATCCTCTAGGCCATGAAAGATTGTTATGAGAATTAAGTAACACTTGAAAAGTTCTTGGCATGTGGTGTGAAGTCAACAAATGGTGGCTGCTGCTGTTGTGATGATGGTGGTAATGACTCCCACGCAGCATACTCGGCCATCCCACAGCCAGCAGCTCAGACGCAGCAGGCCAAGCCCCACCCATCCTTTGCGCTCCCACCCAGCTCCTCCTCCAATGTTCTCTCCGTAAATGTCACTGCCATAGCCCAGCTGCCCAAGCCAGACACAGGAGGAATGCTCACTTGGGTCCTCTCTCCTGCATCCCCCACCTCAGGCAGTCACCAAACCCTGGGGCTCTTCAGTCCCTCCCCTAGTCTATCTCTATTCTCCAGCCTGAGGCCTGCCCATTCACCCCTTACCTCCTCATTGGTCCTTACCTCTTCACTGGTCAGCTTGTTTCCACTGCTGCCCTCACCCACTGCCACAGGACCATTCACTTGTGCCAGCTCAGAACCTTTAAAGGCATCCCATCCTGCTGAGGCCCAAACTCTTTAAACGCTCAGTAAGATTGCATCTGGCTTATTCACCATGGTATCCCCAGGGTATAGCACAGGACCTGGTATACAGCAGACACTCAATAAATACTGGGTAGATGGAGAATGAGTGGCCACATGAATGTATGTATGTGCTGGCCATGCCAATACAAATAGTAACAAAAATAGGCACCCACTCTATACCAGGCCCTGCTCTAAGTCCTTCATTTCATGCTCACTCAACATTCTCTACATGCTAGGGGCTGTTATTCCTCAATTTACAGCTGAAGAATCTACAGTCTATAGGGACGTTAAGTAACTTGCCCAAGATCACACAGGTAGTGCACAGCAAAGCTAAGATCCACACAGGACTCAGGACTACAGTCACAGCAACCATCACAGATGTGCCCAGTCGTCCCAGGCACTAAATCTGCTTACCTCACGCTACCGAGGACACCCCGAAGCACAAAGGTTAAGACTCCTATCCAAGGTCAGCAACTGTAAATAAGGACTGTTCCGATAGCCTACTTCTTTGTAGAGGAATAAACTGGCATGTAGTTTTAGTGATTTCAGTTGCAGGGCTACTCTGCTGGGGCCTGCTTGTTTCTGGGGGCCCTGATAAAAGAAAATGTCTGAGCTTATGTGACCGAGGATGGGGCTGTAGAAACAAATCACAGGAAAACCTGCCTGTTTGGTGAGTGTAGGGCTGCCAGCTCTAGGACTCCTCATCTCCTGCCTCATCAGGTGCCTCTTTGGGCTTCAGGCCTTAAAAACCACTCTGACCTTAAAACCAATCCTGGGGCAGAAGTTTGCTGTGACTGTAGTCCTGAGTCCTGTGCCAGCAGCCTTGTAGAGCAGTGCCTCAGGGCCTGCCTGTGGGGTAGGGTGACAGACACCCCACCTCTGCCTCCACCAGAGCAGCTCTGCTTTTGTCCAGGGTTCTGAGGGAGCTTTCAATTGGGAAAAAAAAATTCTGCTGTCAAAATAACTTTTGAAAATCAGTGCCCTAAGGGATAAATGTCCTTGTCAGGCAAAGTGGCCTCCTTATGTCTTCCCTAGTGACCTACAGGGGCTTGGACACAATACATTATGGCAGGAAAGAGATAGGAGAGTGAGAATCTCTGACTAGCTCAACCAAGTCTAAAGTCAAGGCCATCCTGGCTGCCCCTGGCCGCAGATCCCTGCTCTGAACACTAGCTCTGGGCATGTCCTAAGAGGAGCCTGTTTGTCTCCAGGGTACAATCCTGCCTCTGAACATTTGCCAACATAATTTCTCCCTGCGGGAATAGAAAGAGGAACTATGTACTGGTTCCCCACTCTCTGTCCAGCAATGTGTGAGGTACATGTCCCTATTTCCAGTACCCTTCATTATAGACCTGTAAGGTATTATCATTCCCATCTTAGGTAAGGGGAAACTGAGGTTCAGAAAAGAGAAATGACTCACCTAAAGATTCAAATCCATGTTGGTCTGACTCCAAAATACTCTTTCCACTGCACCCTTGCCTGCCACCTCCCACGGCCCTGCATCTCATCCCTCCTCACCTTCTTCCAATTCTTGCCCACGCTCAGGCCCAGCTGGTTCTTCCGGAGAACCCCACTTCCTCATATCACCCCCTAACTCTGATAATGCTGTTTCCTCTACTCCAAATACACTCCACTTTTCCCATACCCTTTCACCTTGCTGACGCCTTCATGCCCTTTGGGACTGATTAGTTTGGGCATCCCCTCTTCTAGGAAGCCCTCAGAAAGCCCCCTTGTGATGCCTAGCTGAGCCAGGAGCCTCCTCTGGGTCCCTTCTAGGAGTTTCCCTATCACAGCCCAGATGGCTTTATGCTGTGGTCATTTGCTTTTCTGAACCCTAAAGAGATTCTAAGCTCTTAGGAGTTCAGGTCCACTGTGCTCACAGCTGGATCTTATGCTCAGCAAGAGGCAAGGCACAGTCGTGCTCAATAAACACTAACTGATGAGTGAATGTGTGAGCTCAGCAGGCAGCGCTCGATGTCTGCAATGTTCCAGGCCCTCCCTGGCAGGTGCTGGGCACAGTGTCCAAATGAGGTACACTCCCTGTTCTCAGCCCTGCCTCCTGCAGGAAGCCTCCCTTGAGCACCCCACGCCTTTGCCTGGTTCCCGATCCTCTCTTTCATTCACTCAACAAATCATGGTGCACTGACTAAGCCAAAGTGGTATGAGGAAACATTTGTCAAAGCGGGATAAAGGTGGCAATGTACCTCTCTTCCTCTGTCCCGCCCTATGGCACCCACAAGGCACAGGTATGCTACGCACCATCAGTGAGGCAATGTGAGGATCCCTTACCAGCTCCTTCCTTTTGCTATGTGCCATGCTGCTTCTAAGGCTTGACTGGCCGCCTGCCTGTCTACCCACCCCCTACCCAGTCTGTGTCCCTTTCCCAGCCCCGACCCAGCCATACCCGGTTGATAAGCTCGCCAACCATGCCCGTCCAGGAGCCGTTGGGCTCAGGGGCCCCGTACAACCCATCCTCCACCAACCGCAGACGGTAACGGAAGCGCAGCAGCTCGGCCAGCTCCCGCAGCATGTCCACGCAGAAGCCCTCGAAGCGCTCATTCCCCGACAGGGCCTGGAAGTTGGGCCGGCGCATGACATATGGGTTCTCCTGTGTGGGCACAAGAGAGCAGGGTTCAGAGACTGGGCATCTAGGGGCTGCATTGGGGATCCTAGGGCCTGAACCAGGCAGGTGGAGCAGGAATCTGCTCACAGAGTGGCAGTGATGTATTCATAGTACACATTTCTCACTTACAAATGCTCAGAATGGGGAACAGACCTGAAAGCCAGGGAAAAAGCACATGGACCCTGCCAGCCCTAGCAGATTGCAGGGAGCCATTTTAATCTCTACCAGCCAACCTGACGTTCATTGGTCTCAAGCTCAAATGCCTAGGAGGGAGGAGGTAACTTCAGAGTGAGTCAGACTGGATGGAACTTGTGCCAAACTGGAACAGGGGCTTTCAGATTTTTTATCACAACCCACAGTAAGACACATTCTACCTTGCAACTCAAGTCACCCACACACACGGACATACGTAACTAGACTTAATTTCATAGAACAGTCTGGGCAATACACTCTGACATTTTCTATTGCTATACTTCATTTTTTTCACATGGCCAGTAACGACTCACTAAACCAACTTCATGAATTACCAATGGGTCAAAGAGGGTATCCCCCACCAGGATTTAGCTATAGCCCAATGCCACCATGAGGGAGACAGGCCTAAGATGCCAGATGGTAAAATTTCAAGAGAATTTGGAAACTTAGATTGTTTTGTAAAATCTCCTGATTATAAATCTTAGCAACCAATTCAAATTTTAATACCAATTTTTAAAAAATGCTTTGGAGGCCAAACATACCTGCCAGTTTGCAATCTCTGGCCTAAAGTCAGTTTGCTACATTGATGCTTATTTCTGAGGGGTTTGAGCAAACTACCAACCCAATTGTGCCAAAGAAATGCAAAAACAGAGAGAACAGTCCAAGTGCTGGTAAGAGGAGGCATGTGAAGACAATGGTAACAAGTGAAAAACTTATCTGGACATGGTTTTTGTCTAAATGGTTGTTTGCACAGTGTCACTTAAGACTAATAAATGGGAGGGCTTAGGGAACAACCAGGGAAGAGCTTTGGTAATAATATCCACAGTGGTTACAGTGAACTGAACACCTGTCCTGTGTGTATGCTCTCGATTGCACCACCTTAATTCTTCACAATGACCTTATGCTAAAATGAGCATTATTATTCCACTCATTTTACATATGTGGACACTGCAGCTTGCAGAGGTCAAGTGAACTCTATCACCTTTCTTTCATTCAACACATCAATACTGAGCTCTGTGGTAGATGTGACCACAACACTGTGCTGCTTCTCCCATCAACATAAGGAGTCCATTTTTCCTTGGGTCCAGACTCCTTGGGTCTGAGCTGGCCTTGTGACTTGCTTTGGCCAACAGGATGTGATGGAAGTGATGATGTGTGAATTCCAGAGCCTCGGCCCTCAAAGAAGCTCTTGAGGCCACCGTGGAAGGAATCCCAGGCCAGCCTGCTGGAGGATGAGTAAACTGAGGTGTGCCAGCCAACAACCAGTACCAACAGCCATTCTGGACCTTCCAGCCCAGTCTGGCCACTGGCAGAATGCAGCCACAGCGTGCCTAGGCTACACCAGCTAAAGAACTGTTCAGTTGACCCACAGAATTGTGAGAAATAATAAACCGTTCTATTTTTCAGTTCTGGGTTCTGGAGTGGTTTGTTACAGTGATAGACTCTCCTACTATGGAGTCCCGTCCTGTCATAAGTTCTGGACTCCAGGATCCCGGGAGCCCCATGGCTGTGGGGTGATGAAATGGAGGGAAGGCAGTACTTCTCTCTTCCTCTCTCTCCTTCTCTACCAAACTGCCTTTCCAAAGCCAAAATTGTAGAACTGGGAACAAGAATGTGAGATAATACTAATAATAGCGACAGCAGCCAGCATTTCTTGTGGGCTTGCTGTGTGACAGCTCTTCTGTCAGCGTGGGAGGGTGGTATTATTACCTCTCTTTTAGAGATGAGGACACTGAGGTCCAGAGAAGTAAAGTAGTAAGTGGCTAAGAAGGACAAGTCAGCCTGACTCCACAGCTCTGCTCTTAAGCCTTGTGCTAGACTGAGCGCCAGGTGGAAAGAATTAGAAAGCAGCCATGGGAGAAGCCAGACAAACAGGGGACCCAGGTATCAAAGCTGGAAAATCAGAAGTCACGAATCCTAGAGACACATACCTGGCTCCCACACACCCCCCTTGATATACAGAAGAAAGAACCAAGGCTCAGGGAGGCCAGAATGCCTAGCCCAAGGCCACCCAGATGAAGTAGGGCAATGGGAAGAGGAGATGGGGCAGAGCTGGGGTTCACAACCTAGTCACTGTGCACTCCAAACCCCTTGTTCCTTCCACTATGCCAAGTTGAGCTCCAAATGCAAAACTGAGAAATTTGGGTTCAAGGTCTCAGAATCAGGGTCTGAGCTTATAGAGATAAAAAGAGACTGGGGCCTGTGAACACAACTCAAGATTAGGTAACAATGATCTAGGGCTCAACTTAGAGCCCCAGACCATCAGAACCAAAGGGTCCTCAAGGAGCCTCAAATCCAGGGTTTTCAAACTTCATCAAAGAGAGTCTTAGGCAGAAGCCCAACACTGCAGACAGACAGCAGCAGGATCCTGCTAAGTCCAGTTCTAAGAATTCATCCTACTAATGGCTATGCTGCGATACACAAAAATGCATGTCAAAGAAAGTCATTGCAGCACTGCTTATAGTGAGAACAAAGACTGAAACAACCTAATTTGGGACAAGTTAAAAAGATTATCGATGTCATAAAAGAATCCCAGGCAACCACTAAAATAGCAAGGTCTACATGATATATTAAGAGGAAAAAAACAAGCTACAGAACAACATGTACAATATGCTATCCTTTGTGCTTGTATACGCACAGCATTTCTGTAAGGACAGTGACCTCTGAACAAAGAAAGAGGGACCATGGAAGGAAGGAGCCTGATTTTTCACTCCTTACCTGCACTGGTACTTGTTGAACTCCATTTTTCCTAGGTTTATATAAACTTCTGTCCCTCTCCCAGTGTAATGCATTTTTTAAAAATTGAAGTATGATATTTACATGTGTATGGAAGTGCAAAGGGTCAAGAAAAGCCAGCGTCTGAATAAAAACTCCAGTTCCTCCTCATTTTTGCCAGCAGTGAGTATATAAAAGTACCAACCATATTTAGTGGTTTTCATTTGCATTTCCCTGATGACCAGGAAAGTCAACCACCTTCTTGTGTTTATTGGCTACTTGGAAATCCTCTTTTGACAAGTCCCTGTTCATGTCTTTTCCTATTTTTAAAAAATTGTGATATGTGGCCTTTTTATTGATTTGTGAGTTATTTATACATTCTGGATACAAGTCCTTTGTCTGATGCATGTATTGCAAATGTCTTCTCCCCCTTTGTGGCTTGCCTTTTCATTCTCAGTAGTATCTTTTGGATAAAAAGATTTGATTTTTAATTTTACTAAAGTTCACTATATCAGCTTTTATCCTTTATGGTTAATGCTTTCAAAATTAAGAATTCTGTGCATACCTCAAGATTATGAAGATATTCTCCTGTTTTCTAAAAACTTAATGATTTGCCTTTTACATTTAGGTCTGAAATCTACCCGGAACTGATTTTTATGTATCATGTGAGATAAGAGGTCAGAATATATTTTTCCCTATGAATAGCTAACTGAACATCACCATTTATTAAAACGATCATTCTTTTCCCCATTTCCTCCAGTTCTGATCGTCTTTATTTCTTTCTTCTTTTTTTTTTTTTTTTGAGTCAGAGGTCTCACTCTGTCACTCAGGCTGAAATGCAATGGTGATCATGGCTCACCACAGCCTCGGCCTCCTAGGTTCAGTTGATCCTTCTGCCTCAGCCTCCCAAGTAGTGGGACTACAGATATGTGCCACAATACCCAGCTAATTTTTTTATTTTTTGTAGCAATGAGGTCTTGCTATGTTGCCCAGGCTGTTCTCAAATTCCTGGGCTCAAGCAATCCTCCTCCCAAAGTGCTGGGATTATAGGCATGAGCCACCATGCTTGGGATATTCTTCTTTAGGATTGCTTTGGCTCTTCTTGATCCTTCGCATTTCCATACACATGCAAATATTATACTTCAATTTTTAAAAATGTATTGCACTGCGGAAGGGACAGAAGTTAGTAAAACCTAGGTAAAACAATGAGTGTCAAGGAGAGCAAGAAGCAAAAAAATCAGACTCCGTGGTCCTTTATTTTCTTTGTCCAGAGGCCACTGTCCTTACAGAAATGTTTGTGCCTATACAAGCACATCCCACTCTTTCTTTCACAAAGAGTAGAACATTGTACTCTCAAGTATGTACACATATGGGGCCACCTCTCCTCCCCAGCAGCATCCCTAATGGGAGGAGGAGCTATCCTTGCATCCAGGTATGGCCCTGTCCCTTCCTGCTCAACATTCTCTCTCCAAGCATAGAACTGAGTCCTTCAGAGACCCTTCCCCACCTGCTGCCTCACAGCCCCCTAGGTCTTGTCCTGTCACTCATCACAACCTCTATGCTTGCTAAGTGCCAGGCACAACCCTAGGCCCTGAGAAAAGAGCAGAGAATGAGACAAGCCCTAATCCACATCTTGCCCCAGGTACGCAGTTTGACTCACATCTGAACCCCCAAGTGCCTGACACAGGCCCTGCCCAGAAACCCACGTCAGAAAACACTGGTGAACAAGCAAGGCTTGTCTGGCTATGCACACTGAGGCTCCTGCCTCCCCATCCAATTTGACAAACACTCCCTGAGGCCCCCGCGCCTGCTGCTTCTGCTGCCTGGGATGTTCTCTGTGCACCCAACTCCTACGCAACTTCTAAAACCCCGTCTAATGCCACTTCCTCTGTGAAGCCTTCCTCAGGTCTTCTAAAGCTGACTCAGTCCCTTCTTTCTTTGGAGTCCCTCACTGTGGGAATGATTGTGTCCAGGTCTGTCTCCTACATCAGACTGGGATCACCTCCCCATTGCCACCTGAGAGTGCCTGTGACTCATTCCTGTGCCTCTAGAATTTGTGTAAGGGCTGGCACACAGCAGCTTCAGTAAATATTTATGGAATAAATGAATGATTCATTCCATCAAGAGAAGAATGGACATCAGGAAGAGAAGAACAATATTGGCTCTTGGGCTTTGAGGAGAAGGGGAAAAAAGTTGTAGAAAGAGGCTTGAAGCCCCCAAGGTCATGGCTCGGGTCTCCTGACACCCTCTCTCTGACTTCTGCCCCGTTCCCCACCAAAGACTCCATCTCTTCTGCCTCAGGAGGCTTCAGGAATTGGCCACACACCACAGGCACTCCCAGCCAGCCAGCCCAGCCCAGCCCTCAGGGCCCCTCGGTGAGGCTGTTAAGAAGTGTCTGGTTTCCTGTCTGCATGCCATCTGTCCCTATACAACAGGCTGGCTGGCTCTTCTCCAGAGGGACTCGAGGTCCATTTTAGATCAGGAGTTCCCTAGAGACTGATGGAACGACTCTATGACTCGCTGCTTTAGTGGGCCTCTGACATCCTGCAGAACCCTCTGGTAACCCTCTCTGAACCTCAGCATCCACAACTATTAGCCTGCCCAGCTTACAGAGTTAGTGAGTAATAGCGGATGCCCAGCAGGCCGTGGACTTGGCCACTATGAAAAGCGTAGCTGCCTGGCGTTTCCAGCCTGCGGGCCAGCTGCTCGGGGAAGCCTCCTGCTCACCAGGCCCTGTGTGTCACCCCCCCTCCCTGACCTCCTATGGGCAGAGAGGTTGCCTATGATACTGGCAGCCCATTGTGTCTGGCAGGAGGCAGCAGGATGCAGTGGAGAGGGCATGGGCTGTAAGCCTGACACTCAGCTCCACCAGGGACTTGCTCTGTGATCTGTTTCCTTACCTTCAAAAGGAGAAAATTAAAACCAACCTCACAGGGTAGCTGTGAGGTCTAAAGAGTGACATGTAGAAAGGGCCTAGCAGCCGGGTTCGGTGGCTCAGCCTGTAATCCCGCACTTTGGGAGGCTGAGGTGAGTGGATTGCCTGAGTCCGCGGGTTCGAGACCCGCCTGGGCAACTTGGCGAGACCTCATCTCTACAATAAATCAAAAATTAGCCGGGCGTGGTAGTGCGC
>CAUYQG010301750.1:0-10961 GCA_963574415.1 Tarsius wallacei | reverse complement strand
AAAAAAAAAAAAAAGTAAAAAAAAAAAAAAATAACCAGGTGTGGTGTAGTCCCAGCTACTCTAGAGGCTGAGGCAGAAGAACCACCTGAGTCCAGGAGGTCAAGACTGCAGTGAACCATGATTGTACCACTGCACTCCAACTTAAGTGACAGAATAAGACTCTGACTCAAAAAAAAAATATATATATATATATATTTGAGTTGGAGTTTCACTCCATCGCCCAGGCTGAAGTGCAGTGGCACGCTCACAGCCACTGCAGCCTCAACCTGCTGGGCTCAAGCGATCCTTCCACCTAGCTGGTACCATAGGCGCATGCTACCACTCCCGGCTAATTTTTGGTTTATTGTAGAGATGAGGTCTCGCCAATTTGTCCAGGTGGGTCTCCAACCCCTGGACTCAGGCAATCCTTTCGCCTCCACCTCCCAAAGTGCTGGGATTACAGGTGTGAGCCACCATGCCCGGCAGCATACTTTTTCAAGCCACATTCCATACAACACTACTCCAAGACATTTTGAAATCCACCTCTAGAGAACAAAGCCCCCAGTTGAGAATCAGTGGTCTATGAGATACCAAAACAAATCAGTAAAAAGTCAAGTACTCAATCAACCTGCCCACTTTTTAATTATTTAAAAAAATAATTTTGCTAAATAAGTCTTTCTCAAAGAGTGACTTTTCATTTGACAAAATGTAAATAATGATTATATAATTATTTTAATGTCTATTAGAAAATGTGTGTTTTCTGTTCTGCTGTAGTGATTAAAAATTTCAGTTTGGAAACCACTGGTTCACATCAAAGCAAATAATTAGTGTGCTTTTTAAAAAAAACTTCTACTAACTTCCACAATTTTGTTTTACGTTGACCAGCAGTAAGCAGCAGACTACTGCCTTTAAAGATGGCATGCCATGTACACATCTGAAAAGCGTTTTAAAAATCAAAATTGTAACATTATAATATCTTGTATTTGTTTTCATGTATCTTTTCAACATGTGGCTGCAATTATATTATTCCCATTTTGCTAATGAAGAACTACAACTCTGAGTAAAGAGATGACTGGTTACATTATTGAGGATTAAATGATCATTTTTAGTATAAGCCCAAGCTTTTTAAAATTTTTATTGAATTATTTTTAAAAATTACATTATTGTACACTTCTGTTCCTCAGGTGTCTATTGATATATGAACTGTTACATTTAAAGGAGGGAGGTTTTATGAGAAGATGAATATCTAGGCAATTATAGCCCTAGGAAAGAAGCTTAGACATATGTGTTAATTCTCCTTATAAATACTTGTTTTGTCTTCATCCAAATGATAGATTTAGCATCATGCAAATAGATGTTTAACAAAATATGTTTTCCACTGTATCATCCACTTGTGGATTAAGCTTGCTGAGATATTGGTGGTCCTGGGTTCACATACTTAATCTGGTTAGGTCATTGCCTGACAATTAAGTAGGATTGATTCACTTTTCTCAAGTTGGATAATACAGTGATGCAGAAATCTTTACTCCCTGATTTAATCAACCTGAAAGAAATACCAAACTTAAGCTAATTTCTGAGTTTATCACATACTTTTTTAAAAGTGTAGGGTAAAATTCAAAGATAGTTACATAAGTGATCATCATATAGGTAAAGTTTGGGCCTCCCATTGGTCCTCACTTCACCTAGTTTAGCACCCTTATTAATGTTGTGTGCCCTCCCCCCCAGCAGTGATCCACTACTGCCAATGTCTTTCATGTAGTGTTATGATAAATTTTCAGGGTTCACTTATGAGTGAGAACATGTGGTACTCAGTTTATTATTTCTGTGATAGATCTCTGAGTATGATAGACTCTAAATCTATCGAACTTGGTGCAAAGACCATATTTTTGTTCTTCTTTATGACTGTGAACACTCCATTGTGTATATGTACCACTTTTTTTAAAAATCCAGTCCATTTTTGATGGGCAGCAAGGTTGGTTACATGTTTTTTGCTATTGCGAATAGTGCTGCAATGAACATGTGTGAGCAGGTATCTTTTTTATAGAGTGATTTGAGCTCCTCCAGTTATATTCCCAGAAGGGAGATTGCTGGGTCATATGGAAGGTCAATTTTTAGATCCTTTTAGAAATCACCACACTGTTTTCTGCAGAGATCGTAGTAGTTACACTCCCACTAACAGTGAAGAAGCATTCTTCTTTTCTCTGCATCCTCTCCAACATCTTTTGTTTTTTGAGTTATTAATGATGGTGTGCTGGAGGATCTCAATTCCTTCCAAGCAGGTTCACATCAGATTCAGACAGGTCATAGAACAGAGGAGCTAAGTTCACCACAACTACACTCTTTATTTGCAATCATGGTGGCTGGCAATTACAAGGGGAATGGATCTCCACCCTGAGGTTTGTCCCTGTCTGCTTCTATTTTTTATTTTTTTTATTTTTTATTATTTATTTATTTTTGAGTTGGAGTCTCACTCTGTCGCCCAGACTGGAGTGCAGTGGCTGCTCCTGGCCACCGCAGCCTCGACCTGCTGGACTCCGGCGATCCTTCGGCCTCAGCCTTCCAAGTAGCTGGAACTACAGGCGTGCGCTACCACGCCCGGCTAATTTTTTGATTTATTGTAGAGATGAGGTCTCGCCAAGTTGCCCAGGCGGGTTTCGAACCCGCAGGTTCAGGCAATCCACTCAACTTGGCCTCCCAAAGCGTGGGATTACAGGCTGAGCCACCAAGCCTGGCCCCTGTCTGCTTTTAAGCAGACCCACACAAAGGCAGCATGCAGTCAGATTATGAGCACATAATTATACTTAACAAGTTAAATTAGTTTGCTTAGTCATAAGTTCCGGTGCACCAAGGTCTAAGGGAGTGTTACCTTGTTCCAGCCTGGCCAGAAAGCCTGAATGACTCCATTTACCTTACAAATGACCACTGTGACTTGAGTTAGGTGGGATCTCAGTGTGGTTTTGATTTGCATCTCTTTGATGATTAGTGAAGCTGAGCATTTTTTTCATGTATCTGTTAGCTGCTTGTATGTCTTCTTTTGAGAAGTGTCTATACATACCTTTTGCCCACTTTTTAATGGGACTGTTTGTTTTGTTTCCTTTCAGCACTTTTTAGTTCCCTGTAGATCCTAGATGTTAGGCCTTTGTCAGATATACAGTTGGCAAATATATTTTTTTCCCATTCTGTAAGCTGTCTCCCTACTCCCTTAATGATTTATTTTGCTTTTCAGAAGCTTTTCAGTTTGACGAGGTTCCACTTGTCTAGCTTATCTCTCATGGCATGGGCATTTGGGGTTTTGATCAGGAATTGGTTGCCTATTCCAATTTCTGTGAGGGTGTCTCCTCCATTATCTTAGATTCTTATAGTTTGAGGTTTTGCTTTTAGGTCTTTTATTCATTTAGAGTTGATTTTTCTGTATGGTGATAGGTAGGGGTCCTGTTTCATTCTGCATATGGTCAGCCAGTTTTCTCAGCACCATTTACTGAATAGATTCTCCTCTCTCCAGGGGTTGTTGGTGGAGGCTTTGTCAAAGATGAGTTGGTTGAGAAATTGATGCTTTGCTTCCGGAATCTCTATCCAATTCCATTGGTCCATATGCCTATTCTTATACCAATACCAGACTGTCTGGATTATTATAGCCTTATAATAAAGTTTAAAGTCCGGAAGTGTGATACCTCCCACTTTGTATCTTTTGCTGAAGATTGTTTTGGCTACTCCTGGTCATTTATGTTTCCATATGAATTTCTGTATTGTCGTTTCCAGGTCTGTGAAGAATGATGATGGTAATTTAATGCGTAGTGCATTGAATCTGTAGATTGTCTTTGGTAGGATAGACATCTTAACAATCTAAATTCTTCCAATCCATGAGCATGGAATATTTTTTCCATTTGCTTGTGTCTTCTTTGTTTTCTTTGATCGGTGTTTTGTAGTTTTTGTTGTAAAGGTCTTTCACTTCCCTGGTTTGGAAGATGCCAAGATATTTTAAGTGTGTGTTTGGCTGTTGTGAATGGGGTTGTGCTTTTTATTTGGTTCTCTGCCTGTTGTTGGTGTATAAAATGCGGCATCTTTGCATGTTGATTTTGTACCCTGAGACTTTACCAAAGTTCTTTATCAGTACAAGGAGGTTTTTGACCGATTCTCTTGGTTTCTCAAAGTATAGGATTATATCATCTTCAAAGAGGGATAGCTTACCATCCTCTTTTCCTATTTGGATATCCCTGATTTCCTGCTCTTGTCTGATTTCTCTGACTGGTACTTACAACACTATGTTGAACAGGAGGCATGAGAGTGGGCAGCGTTGTTTTATTCTGGTTTTCAGGGAAAATGCTTCCAATTTTTTTCTGTTTAGCAATATGTTGGCTGTGGGCTTATCATAGATAGCTCTTACTATGTTGAGGTGTATTTCCTCTATGTCTAGGTTTTCAAGGGTTTTTATCAAGAAGGGATGCTGGATTTTGTCAAAAGCGTTTTCTGTATCTAATGATTTAATCATGTGGTTCTTGTTTTTACATATGTTGATGTATTTAATTACATTTATTGTCTTGTGGATGTTAAACCAGCCCTGCTCCCAGGGATGAAGCCTACTTGGTCATGGTGGATGATTTTTGAGGTGCGTTGCTGGTTCCTATTTGCTAGAATCTTGTTGAGAATTTTTGCGTCTATGTTCATCAAAGATATTGGCCTGTAGTTTTCTTTCTTTGTTGAATCCTTACCCGGTTTGGTTATCAATGTGATGGGGAGGATTCCATCTTTCTTGATTACTGGCAATACTTTCAATAATATTGGTATCGGCTCCTCCTTGTATGTTTGTTGAATTCTGCTGGAAAACTGTCTGGTCCAGGGCTTTTTTTTGTAGGTAGTTTGCTTATGATGGAGTCAACTTCCTGGGTTGTTATTGGTCTATTTAGGGTATCAATTTATTCTTGTTTCAAACTTGGGAGGTTGCATGATGTCAGAAATCCTCCACTTTATTTAAGTTTTCAAGTTTTTTTTCCACACAGTTGTGCTTAGTAGTCTCTGATAATCTTTTGTGTTTCTTCTGGGTCAGTTGTGACTTAATGTTTTGCATTTCTTATTGTGTTTATTTGGGCTTGTTCTCATTTTCTTGGTTAGTCTGGTTCGAGGTGCATCAATCTTGTTTATCCTTTCAAAGATCCAGCTTTTTGTTTTGTTGATTTTTTTCTATGATATTTTTGTCTTCTGTATCCCAACCTGAGCTTTTACTTTGGTGATCTGGATTCTTAGGCTGAAATTAGAGTTTTGTTGGTCTTGCCTTTCCAGCTCCCTTAGGTGATTTGTTAGGCTGTCAAATTGTTCTCTATTTTCTTGTTGTGTGTTTGTAGAGATATAAATTCCCCTTTTAGCACTGCCTTTCATGGCATCACAGAGATTTTGGTAAGATGTTTCTTCATTTTTATTTGTTTCCAGGAATGTTTTAATTTCTGTTTTAATTCCTGTGTTGACCCAGTTGTTCAGCATCAAGCTGTTTAGTGTCCACATCTTTGTGGGTTTTGGGGTAATTTTGTTGGTGCTGATATTTATTTTTATCCCACTGTGGACTGAGAAGGTGCATGGCCTTATTTTGAGCTTATGAAATTTGTTTATGCTTGATTTATGGCCAAAAATGTGGTTGATCTTGGAGTATGTTCCATGTGGTGATGAGTAGCATATATATTATATGGCTGTTGGGTAGAGTGTTCTGCAGGTATCTATTAGGTCCTTTTGGTCAAACATCAAGTTGAGATTCCAGATCTCTTTATTGATTTTTGGCCTTGATGATCTAGCTAGGGTTATTAGTGGGGTATTTATATCTCTAGTTATGATAGTGTTGGAGTCATTTGTCTTTTTTTAGTTTACTTAGTAGCTGCTTTATAAATGCTGGTGCTCTTGTGTTGGTTGCATATATGTTTAGGACAGCTATTTCTTGTTGATGAATTAAGCCTTCTATCATTATGTAGTGTGCTTCTCTGTCATTTAAAATTTTGGATAGCTTGAAGGCTGTTTTGTCTGATATTAAAATCATGACTTCTGCCTTTTTTTTTGTTTTCTGTTCACCTGAAAGTTGATACTCCATTCTCTAACTTTAAGTCTGTGAGTGTTCTTTGTTGTGAATTTTGTTTCCTGGAGGTAGCATATAGTTCAGTCTTGCTTTTTTTTTTTTTTTTTTTATACAGTTTGCCATTCTATGCCTTTTCAATGGTGCATTTAGTCCATTCACATTCAGGCTGATTATTGAAATGTGTAAGTTTGTCCCTGTTATAAATCTCTTATAAGGTTGTTTTGTTTTCTTTTAGCATTTGTGTTACTATATGTATGTGCTTTCATTTTCATGGGTGTGGTGTGTGCTCTGTTACTTCGGTGTTTGTAATGTTGTGAAATGTATTGCCTTTTTTATTTCTTTTTTCATCTGTGCACAGCACCTTTTTTGTGTGTGTTGGAGTCTCACTCCTTCACCCAGGCTGGAGTGCAGTAGCACACATGCTCATGGCCACCCCAGCATCGACCTGCTGGGCTCTGGCAATTCTTCTGTCTCAGCCTTCCGAGTAGCCAGAACTATAGGCACGCACTACCATGCCCAGCTCTTTTTTATTTTATTGTAGAGACGAGGTCTTGCCAAGTTGCCTGGGCTGGTCTCGAACCCACGAACTCAGGAAATCCACTTGCCTCAGCCTCACAAAATGCTGGGATTACAGGCTGAGCCACCAAGCCCGGCCCACAGTACCTCTTTAAGTGTCTCCTGTAGAGCTGGTCTGGACGCAGCATATTCTCTTATATGTTAGGATGTCTGGGAATTATTTTAATTCTCCATCACTGATGAAGCTTAGCTTGGCTGGGTAGGAAATTCTTGGTTGAAATTGTTTATCTTTGAGAGCATTAAAGATTGGGATCCAATCCCTTCTGGCTTGTAGTGTTTCTGCAGATAAATCTGGAGCGATTCTGATTGGTCTTCCTTGGCAAGTAGTCGGACCTTTTCCCCCTGCCACCTTTAGGAGTTTTTCCTTTATACCTACTTTGTGCAATTACTATGTGTCTAGGGGTTGGTTCTCTCATAAGATGTCTTGCAGGGGTTCTCTGAATCTCTTGTGCTTGTATAGTCATGTCTCTGGCCAGATAAGGAGTTTTCTTGAAGGACCTCATGGAATGTTTATTCCAAGGTGTTTTCTGTTTCTCTTTCTACTTCAGGTATACCATAGGTTTGGCTTCTTGATAATATTGCACATCTTTCTTCTTACTTTTTTTCTTTTTCTTTTCTTTTCTTTTCTTTTTTTTTTTTTTTTTTTTTTTTGAGTAGGAGTCCCACTTCATCACCCAGGCTGGATTGCAGTGGCACACACAGCCACCCCAACGTCGACCTGCTGGGCTCCAGCGATCCAGCGATCCTTCTGACACAGCCTTCCAAGTATCCAGAACTACAGGCGTGTGTTACCATGACGGGCTAATTTTTTTTATTTATTGCAGAGACAAGGTCTCACCATGTTGCCTAGGTCGGTCTCGAGCCCATCAGGCAATCTTCTTGCTTTGGCCTCTCAAAGTGCTGGGATTACAGGCTTGAGCCACCACACCTGGATTTTTTTCCTTATTTTTAGTAGATTGGGTAAATGCCATATTTTGGTCTTACAGCCTTGAGATTCTTTCCTCTACTCTGTCAATTATACTCTGTCTACTTATACTTGTCAGTTTGTTATTTATTTCTTGGATGGAGTGCTCTATTTCCATTTTTTCTAAATACACTTTCTTGAGTCTGTCCACTCCATTGCAATTTCATTTAGTTTTACTCCTTGCGTTTCTTGATGTTTATTCATTCTATCCAACGATTCTTGATCTCTGTAAATGCTTTCTGGTTACAGTCATTCCTGGAGATAGCCATTGTTTGTGCTCCAGTCACTGTTTTTTCAGGCATTATCATTCTTTTGGGACTCTGAAGGTTACCAGTGATTTTTCGTTGTTTTTTCTTCATTTGTAGCGGTTCTCTTATCTTTCTTTTTAATTCCGTTGCTCAGTGGGAAATGGAGACGCAATCACTTCTGATATTTACTCTACCTTCTGTCCTTCCCTGAGCTGGGCCTCTGGATTTGTTCAATTATGAAATAGGGTTGGGGGGTGGGACATCGTGCTATCTCTTTACAATTTTGAGCATTTACTAAGGGGTAGGGGAGAGACCACAAGGATTCAGAGCCTACTGATGGGTCATGATGCTTGCTATCTGGTGAACAGGTCAACTGGGACGCACTCTCTGTCTCCACACAATATGACCTTATAATGGCTATGTTTGTGTAGCCCCTGAGTCCAAAATAGAGTATGAGAGAGAAAATAGAAGGAAGAAGGAGAGAAAAAAGAGAAAAAAGAAGAAAGAGGGAAAAAAATCAAAGCAAACAAATGAGACAAACAGAAAAAGAGTGAAAAACAAACAAAAAAACTCGCTGGTAGAGAATTATCAGTTTTATTATATCTCTTTGGGGGGGCGCGCCCTCTTGTGACGGGTTCTGCAAGTGCAGGTTTGCTGCGGCAAGTTCCCTCTTCACTCTTGAAAGTTGAGATGTTAGAATCTTCACCCTTTGCCCACTGCAGTTAATACCTGGTGTGTGCTCTGGGGGATGGGGGGCATAACTTAACTCAGCATCTCCCAGGCTCTTTCCTCCTTCCTTCCTCTCCCAGTATGGTCACAGCTCCCACAGCATCCAGTTTACAGCGGGATAATGGGGCCTCTGACCTCTACCCTTCCCTCCTGATCTCTTTTGCTTGTTGCTAGGGGTGTGGGGGAGTCATCTAGGCATTCACCAGCTTCCTTCTTTGTCAGACACTCAGTATGCGTCTATTGTTCAGCATCTGGCTCAGGGCGGGTGTAGGGGTGGATTGTCTGGGTCTCCACATCTGCCATTACTCACCAGGGTTTGTGCATTCAGTCAGCTACTCAGAATTGCACACAAACACACATGCAAATTCGTCCATACACTCACTCACACAGGGACTCAGGCAGCTTGACTGGCTCCAACACCATCTTCCCCGAGTTTATCACATATTACTCAAGCATGGACTATCATTTGTCATTGTGGCATATCCTGGTCTCCTAAATGAAGGAAAGCACAAATTACCAAGTGAAATTTTTTGGTGGAAGACTATGAAAACACTATTTTACTATTTAATTAAACATTCAATATTGCTGTTTTATGTTAACAAAAGACAGAAAGGAATAATTAGGATCTTCTGTGGTTACTATAACTTAAATTATGCATTTTAATGTTATTACAGATTAAAGTATTAAGCATTGATTACTATTAAAATTAAATACTAAGATATTTATCAGGCTTACTTTAAAATGCATAGTCTATCTTGAAACCAAATTTCTGCAGCAATAAAATTTAGACAAAATGTCAAAAACCCTAACCTAAAAGCAATCATTTTGCAGTTAATCTTCATATATGACTGCCCATCTCCATTTGCCTAGACATTTTGATTTTTGAGGCAATTAGTTTGGTGTTCTCTGTTTATTCTCATAGAATGTCTGAAAGGGTTATGAACTGTTTTGGAGATAAAGACAGTGAATGCTGGAAAAATAAATAACTTCACAAAGGACATTTATAAAACTTCTTCATCAAGCACGTAATACTCATAAGAACTATGGATATTGAATGTTTTGGAGCTCTTTCTGATGGCAAAACCATTCACAGAAAAAGTGAAACATTGTCAACTAGACATAATGTCCAACTTTTAGGTACTTTTTTAAACATTTTGTTGATTATTTTCACATGTAATTCAGATAGTTGACAATCCTGTAGACTTGTATACATTTACAGAAAGTTGAAATGTCATGTTAGTCAATCAACTAGCTATTGAATGACCTCAGTTGATGCTGTTGAATTGCTTTGATTTCATACACATACATGCTTGGTCTTGTGCTGCATCGGTATTTTCATGTTTCCTTCTTTTAGCCTTCATTTAAATTGATTTTAGGGATAACAAAGCCTCATTTACATTAAATATAGTTATCACTTGATTTAGAGTGGGTTTTTTCAAATATAATTATTATACTATTCTGTGAATATCTAAGTAATTTCCAATGGAATATAATGAAATTATTGAGATAAACATTAAAGAAAGTAGTTTAAATAAAATTATTAGAACCTACAGACATGCTTCTGTGTATGGTAGAGTGATTAAATTATTATAATTATATGGTGGTTTGATTTTAAAGTGCAATGATAAATATATTTAATTTGAATATCTACTTTAATACTTTAAGGTTGTAAGGAGCCAGTTCACTTCTAAGTGGAAGTCTCATTTAATTGTGTGAAAGTGGGCAGGAATCTATTCTTAGTTTCTGTCATTGAATATTGTATTATTTTTCTTAAAAGTTGTCTTGAATATATAAAGCAGACCTTAGATTCTTTTAGTGGGGCATTTATCAAAATGTGTTTTGTAGAGGTGTTTCTTAAACAATAAAAACAACATAGAAACACATACACACAAACAACAGCAGCAACAGCAATCAAGACATCTGTGGTTTAATATATTGGAGAAATACTGCATACTTAAGGCAGTGTATCTTGGAGATTCCCAATACATATTAGTTTATTAGAGGCTCTAAAAAGCTTGTCAATAAAGAAAGCTGCTTATTTTTTATTATTATAAAGACGTAGGGTACAATTCAGAGTTAGGTATGTAAACGTTGATTATGCAGGTATCCTTGTTATTGAGGTGTGCCCCTCCCTCCCCTAACAGTTTCCGTCAACTACCAATCCCACCCCATCTCCCCTGACAGTTTCCCACTACTGTCAATCCCTTTCTTATAGTATTGTAATTGTTCAAGTTTTGCTTATGAATGAGAACATATGGTACTCTGTTCTTTGTTTCTGTGATAGATCACTGAGTATTATAGACTCTAATATCATCCAAGTTGCTGCAAAGTCCATATGTTTGTCCTTTATGGCTGTGCAATATTCCATTGTGTATATGTACCACATTTTTTTAATCCAGTACAGCGTCGG
>CAUYQG010301742.1:0-57782 GCA_963574415.1 Tarsius wallacei | reverse complement strand
AGGCTGAGGCAGAAGGATCGCCGGAGCCCAGCAGGTGGAGGCTGCGGTGGCCGGGAGCGTGCCACTGCACTTCACTATGGGTGACAGAGTGAGACTCCATCTCAAAAAAAAAAATCAGTAACAATAACTGCCCTTAGACGCAATGACGCCTTCCTAAGCGGATGCCACAGAGTCCCCCAACTGCTCTAGGAGGTAGGCAAGGAAATATTTGCCCCATTTCACAGATGAGCAGACTGAGGCCCTCAGAGAGGCAAAGTGACCTTCCCAAGACCATCTGGTTGCTAAGGGGGGTTGCCAGAATTCGCATTCAATAAAGCAGACCAAGGCGTGAAGGGACAGTGTTTGCACCCCGAGTGTGGGGTGGGAGGGGTGTGGGGCCAGGAGCCCGGGAGCTGACATCTCCTCTTGCTAGGCTACTCACTGGCTGTGCCCTCAGGCAAGCCAGCCTCCTCTCTGAGCTAAGACTTCCCCATCCGTTAAACTGGGTGGCGGGAGTGGCTGCCCCATTTGGCTGGAACATTCTGTCTCTTCCCACACACAGAAATCTCCCCAGGAGCTCAAGGGACAACCCCCTGCCTCCATACATAACATGTGTGAACCTCCATGCTGTGGCCTGAGTTTTGTCCCCCCAAATTCACGTTGCAGCCTTAATCCTCAGGGCCTCAGAAGGTGACTGTGTGAAGACGGGGTCTTTAAAAAGGAGATTAGCCGGGCTCGGTGGCTCAGCCTGTAATCCCGCGCTTTGGGAGGCCGAGGTGAGTGGATTGCCTGAGCCCGCGGGTTCGAGACCCACCTGGGCAATTTGGTGAGACCTCATCTCTAAAATAAATTAAAAAATCAGCCGGGCGTGGTAGTGCGCGCCTGTAGTTCCAGCTACTCGGAAGGCTGAGGCGGAAGGATCGCCAGAGCCCAGCAGGTAGAGGCCTGGGTGACAGAGTGAGACTCCAACTCAAAAAAAATAAAAAATAAAAAATAAAAAGGAGATTAAGTTAAAATGAGGTCGATAGGGTGGCCCTATTTCGGTCTGACTGGTGTCCTTATGCAGAAAGGAAATTCAGATGCAGACACGTGCACGTGCACAGAGGAAAGACCACATGAGGACACGGGAGGCAGGGGAAGAGGCCTGGGGAAAACCAACCCTGCCGACACCTTGACCTTAAACTTCCAGCCCCTAGAACTCTGCGAAAATGAACTTCTGTTGTTTAAGCCACCCAAACAGTGGCATTTGTTCTGCGAGCCCTGGCAAGCTTCCGCAAGCCACCAAGCTCTGCCTAACCCAAGGAAGAAAGCAGGACAGAGAGAGACTGGGCAGGGATGAACCTACTTCAAGTCCAAGAAAACTGTACTAAGGCTGCATATCACAGGCCAAGGCACAGAACTACGGAAGCCCCACCACCCTCCAGATGAAGCCATGTTCCTCAACCCGGCATTCAAGGTCCCTGGTCCATCCCTATCCCTCACCCACCCTTCCCGGCCACCTTTGCTCCTGGGCCAGCCTGTTAGCTCCCAGGCATTCCTCTGGACCGCTGCACAGGCCATTCTTTCTGTCTTGAAAGTCCTTCCTTGTCTAACTCCAGACTCAGCCCAACGGCTCCTCCTTCAGGAAGCCCTCCCAGGCCGGGTTGCTGCCCCTGCCCTGCATGTCTGTGGGGCTCTGGGCTTCTCTGACATCGTGATCAGTTTCTGACACTGGATTCTGAAACTCTGAAGCGCTGAGGCTGCCTGTGCCGTACCCACCTCTGTTTTCCAAGGGTCTGATGGGACACCTGGAACTCGGGTAAATGACAGGATGAATAGAAGGAAGGAAGCCTGGGAGGCTCTTCCCCAAATGCATGCTCACCGGAGTAAGCATCAGGGACTGCCAGAGCTGCCCGGGACTCTGGAAGCCGCCTTGCCAACCTCCTCATTCTACACACGGGAAAGTCGCGGCCCAAGGGCACAGGGGTCGGAGTCAGCCCAGAGTCCCAGGCCGCCCGTCTCCCAGCCCGGTGCTCCGCACACGTGTTGCGTGTCACCACCCCTCCCAGCCCCCTGACAAGTGGAATTTAATTATTTACGACAGTGCTTTACAGCTGCGGGTGAACCCACTGGAACATATTTTGTAAAAGTAATGAAGGCTCAGTAACGCGAGACCTTGCCACCGCTCCCGCCTCTAAATCTTGGCCCAGGAGTCGGCCAGATTGCGTGGGCATTTTTTTTCTTTCCCTTCCCTCTTTTGGAGAATTACAGAGTTTGCAGATTAGGGGTGGCTGCGGCACGACGGCATATCCAAGACATTTTTCCTCATTTTGGGGAAAAGAAGCAGCCTTCATGGAAGTAGCGTCTGCGTCTCCCAAGTGGGGAGACCGGCGTGGCAGCTATAAACCCCCACAGATGCCTCCTTGGAGGCGCCACGCTTGCGGCAGGCACTCAGCAACGGTGGAACTGAGAGAAGGCAGGCCTGAGAGTCAGTGGCATGTGCCTCAGTTTACTCACCTGTAAATTCAGGAGCTGGAAGAGAATCTGCCTCTCCTAGTTCATTCTACAACATTCCACCGTTTTTCAGAGCAACAACGATGAGATGCAGCTTTGTTCCACGATGACATTTGTAGGCTTCCTGTAGGCTCTCACTGAATCCTCCCCACAGCCCCATCAGGCAGGTATCAACTTCATTACCCAGAGAGTCAAGTGACTTGCCCAAGATCACAGTGCTGGAGAGTGAGAGTCCAGCTGGGCACGCAGGCCTCGTATCTCCGGAGAATGTGTCTTCAACCACGGTTCTGCAAGCTTTTCTCTGAACAGTTCCACCAGGCCAGGCACTGTGATGGGGACCCCACGGACTCGGGCTCACCATCTTCTCCCCATAGGGACAGGGTACATTTTCTCATCCTCATCTAGAGATGAGGAGACAGAGGGTCACAGCGGACCCAAGATGTTCACCCATCTAGCAACACAGCCTGAGGTTTCTCGACTCGGTTTTTCTGTTGCCCCAGGACGCTGAAATAAGTTCTCTGGGCTCCAGTAGCTGTGGTTGAGTTGAGAAGGATCAAACTCAGGCTTTCTCCAATACCTGGGAAATGAAGGAAATGCCCCAACTCAAATGCAAGAGCCAGGACATACAGGGACTGGGAGGTGCAAAGGGCCGGGGGTGGGGGCACAGACTGAGCAGAACTGGTGACAGTGTTTTGAGCCAGACTGGAGAAAAAGGGAGAGAGATGAACCAGCAGAAGGTGTCGAGAGAGCAAAGCAGTAGGGAAGATGGTGGGTACTTAGGTGGAGGGTATGCCTGGAACATTCCGGCACGAGGGAGAACAGCTAGCAGAGCCCGAGGTGATAGAATGGGATGACCAGGTGGGGGTACCGAGAATCCAGACAGAGAGCCCCTCAAGGACGGGCGCCATTTGTCCATGTGGCTCCAGCGCCTGGGCCCAGCAGGTGCCGGACAGATGGAAGCCAGAGTGGTAATAAGATGGCCAGATCCAGACTTTTGTTCTGCTGCCAACAAGGGGGCGACCTTGTGTGCATCCCACTGCCCTTCCAGGCTTCTTCGCTATCTTGCTAATCAAAGTCATCTCCCCACAGGGGGAGGTTGGAGCAGGTGGTCTCTAGAGAGTTCCACCAGGAAGCTCACTAAATATACATTCCTGCAGATCAGAGGTTTCTAAGCCCCCTAGAAAGCCAGCTCAATGTACTCACAAGACTGTGCCAATCTTTAGCTCAACGCCAGAAAATTCTGCAAGCGGCTGACCTCAATTCCTCCTGCTGGATGTTGGAATCATATGTTGCTCGGTCCTCAGGAGAGAAGGAAGAGCTGGCTGGCATCAGTCTGTGAAGATTACAGACGCACCCTCAGGGAAGGAAGATTCAGTTGTTGATTCAGCCAGTAAACATTTTTATTGAACAAGTAATATGTGTTAGCACTGTTCCAGGCGCTGGGATATAGCAGCAAACAAGAGTCCTGCCTCTGGGGAGCTCATGCTCTGATGGAGGCAAACGCATACAAAAAATAAAGCAGGGAGAGGAAAGACAGGTTATGTGGGGGCAGTTATGCTTTGTTTTGTTTTGTTTTTATTATAGAGACGAGGTCTCACCAAGTTGCCCAGGCTGGTCTTGAACCCCTGGGCTCAGGCAATCCTCTCGCCTCAGCCTCCCAAAGTGCTGAGATTACAGGTGTGAGCCACCATGTCCAGCTAGGGGCACTTTATTATTATTATTATTATTATTATTATTATCATTATTATTATCATCATTTTGGGTTGGGTCTCACTCTGTCACCCAGGCTGGAGTATAGTGGCAGGATCACGCCTCATTGCAGCCTCAACCTCCTGGGCTCAGGTGATCCTTCTGCCTCAGCCTCCCATGTAGCTGGGACTACAGGCATGCACCACCACTCCTGGCTAATTTTTTGATTTATCGCAGAGAAGAGGTCTTGCCATGTTGTCCAGGCTGGTCTCAAACTCCTGGGCTCAAGCAATCTTCCTGCCTCAGCCTCCCAAAGTGTTGGGACTACTGCGCCTGGCCAGGGCTGTTACTTTTTAATGGGGGGTGGAGGGGTCAGGGATGTCCTCTCCAGTAAGCTGGCAATGAGCAGAGACTTGAAGAGGCAAGAGAATGCACCAGCAGGAGTTCCAGGCAGTGGGAAGGGAAGGGCAGGCCTGTGCAGGAGCACACAGGCAGGACCAAGGGGCAGCAGGGCAGCCACTCCAGTGGGGCCTGAGAACCAAGGGAGAGAGAGGAGGAGGGGGCAGTCATAGCGGAGCAGGGGCAAGGCAGAACAGGGCCTTGCAGCATGCTGTGGGGACTCTGGCTCTTTACTAAAATGAGAGCCAACAAAGGGCTTTTAAGCAGAGGGGCCATGTGACGTGACACGCCTTACCCAGGGCTCTGCACATGGGGGTGGGCAATGCCAGGGGTAGGACAAGCAGGTACCCTGCAGGATTACACATGGCAGGTGGTGGCCGGCAGTGGTGGCTGTGAAGCAGGTGAGAGTGGCAGTTTCTGGAGAGGTTTGAAGTCAGAGGCAACAGGAAGGTAATTTATTATGACTCCGGTTCATTTAAGGTGAATTAGCTCTCAAGGTCTAGGCCACCGGGTCAACAGTTTTGCCTCAAGGAGTCCATGGCTGACGCTGATGTTCTGTCCTCTGACTCCAGTCCCCAGAAACCAGAGGAAAAGGGACTTTGCATATGAAAACCGGGAGCCACCACCCACAGGTGCGAGCAGGGAGGTGGCAGCTCAGAGGAGAGGCCCACCCGGCCCAGCCTGGTCCGAGGGGCATTAGGTGGAGGGCGTCCCCTAATCTGATAGGGTGCTACTCCCCCGCAGCAAATGCACCTGTGACAGCCTCTGCCACAACTGGTGATCCCAGAGTGGTAACTGTTAATGCCCATGATCCTCCATTCGAGCAGCTGAGAAAGAAGCTGAATCTGGACAATCACAATCACCACTAGAAGAGGAACACAGTGTGCGTTTGCCAAATGGTTACAGGTGCCAGGCACTGTGCTAAGCACTAAGCAGCTTGACTATGCACTGTCAGGTTGGTGTCTTACCATCCTGATTTGAGAGATGGGGGTGTGGAGCTCAGAGACACTACATAACTAGCAGAAGGTCACACAGCTAGAGTGACAGAGCCAAGGTTGAAACTCAGGTTCCCCCTGCCCTTCACTCTTCCAGGCCGAGTGGTTCACCAGGCAGGTTACCTCTCTGCCTTGTCTTCCCCTCTGGCCCGACTCCACTGGCCCCCATCCTTCCCTTCTGAGACGGGTCCGACTCTCAATACCGACCCCTCCATGACATACACAGACCACCCCCTACCCTCGCCGATTCCCTGAGTCAAAGGCTCCCCCATTTCCCACCTGGAGCGAGACCACAGTAACTCCAGGTAGGGCCAGGTGGCTGGACCAGGTGCTATTTTTAGAGAGATGCAAGCCAAGTTGGTTATTATTGCGAAGAAAACAAACTCACACCTTAGCCGGGACCTCGGGGACCATCTTCAATGACTGTCAGATAAAATAGCACTACCGTAGGGGACTGATTTCCCCGGCCTTGGCTGGTCTCCTGATGGGCCGGACGGTGCCACGTGCACACCCCGTTGTACAGTTGGGGCTGACAGCTAGTCCGTGCCATTGTGCGGATATGAAAACTGGGGCTCAGAAAAGCCAAGTCACCTGCCCAGGGTTCCCCGGTTCATAGGAGGTGAAGCAATGATTCAGAGTTCTCCCGCCTGCCTGGCCCACATTCCCAGTGACCATGACGCCGCCTGGTGAGGAAGTGGGTCTTGGATGCCGCTCTCTTCAGCAGGCTAAACATCACACCTGCAGTGGGGGCTCTATTTATGTTCAGGCAATCCATTCGTTTCTCCACGAATCACACAACGTCCCACCCTTGTCAGAATCATCAAAGGCCCAATTAACCCTGAACGCTGTGGCCCCTTCTCTGCAAACTGCCCCCACCGGCTTATGGCTCTCTGGGCTGGGACCATTCCAAAGCTGGTGGGAAACCAGCAAGCCTGGCGCTCCAGCCACCCTGTGGGGGAGGGAAAGGCTCACATGCATTGGAGAACCACCTACAGCAGCTAAACTCTGACTGCCAAGCCTTTATTAGTGGTGATAAAAGGCAGCAAAAACAGCACAGGGTTTTTTGCTCCCAGGTGGGGGCTGCAGGCCCAGGAATTAGTCATGTTTTGACTGGTAGAGTTATGGAATTTATAATGGAGGCCCTGGAGAAATTAGCCACGGATTACAGCCAGCCCCTCCCCTAGACAAGTGTCCCCATGGGAGCAGTGCGGCAGGGCCCCCAACATCTCCAGGACCCTGATTTACTAGCCTGGGAAGCTGGGCCCACATGGTGACCCCCACAAGCATAGGACCGCAGAGGCGGCAGCTCTGGCCTGCCCCCACTCCCTGGGGTGTGTCCACCCCCATCAAACCCTAGGGGTAGAAGCAGGTCTGTCCTCTGTGTCCCCAAAGCACATGGTCAGTGGTCAGCAGGGCTTGTTGAAATGAATGTGTCTCCAGTGCCATCAGCGTCATCCTTCCTGGGGTAAGCACATTCTCTCCCTGGGGGTGGGAGGGGACAACCACACAGCTAGGGGTCAGGAGAAAGGCCTGGATGTGGGCGAGTGCAGTTAGCGCTAATTAAAGGGAAGAGTGGGATCCACTTCTCACACAACTCTGATTTTAGGGCCTCTTGTAGCTCGAAGGGTCCCCGAGAGTGCCGTGTATCAAGACCCTAACACCTTGGCGGAAAAGTTCATCAAAAGGACAGGGTGGTAAGGAGCCTTTGCGAGCCGTGTGAATGAGCTTTGGGGCCCGTGAAGCATCATGAAGCCTCCTGGTGTCTTCAGTCCTGGCTTTTGTTGCAGACGGTGACTCAGGGAGGACATCAGCCTTTATTGAGCACCTACTATGTGCCAGACTCTGTGCTAAGCCACTCTTAAAACACTCTTCCATTTAACAGAGCCTCCCCAGGGCAGAGAGTAGGTGCTTAGTGAATACTCATTGAATGGAGCAACGGCTTTAATTCCCACATCAGCCTTATGAGTTGGGTATTATCACTACTTCACAGATGAGGCCACAGAACCAGAGGGGCAGCTCTTTCCCTCAAGCAACACAGCACGAGTATGGGAAAAGAGATCTAGCCTGCATTTGTCTGACTTCAACACCTCTCAGCTGGGGTTCCTGCTTTCTCAGCAGGGATTGGCTTCTTGGAACAACAGATCACAGAGAGAGCAGGAAGGAAGTGAGAAGCCCCAGGAGCTGTCCAGGACTTGCAGAGTAGAAGGGAAGCAAACGGAGCCAAGCACAGATGTCCAGTGAGGAAGGACACATTCTCCCCTCAGTGTGAACTCAACTCATTCTCCCACCTTCAAGTGATGCTCCCCGAGTCCTGAACTCTGCTTACAATTCCATCTTTGATGTGACACTCCATGTCTTCCGACAGCAGACCCTGCCAACCACCCCTTCCCTGTCCCTACTCCCTACCACCCTCAACTAGGGGGCAATGGTGGGGACAAACATTCCATGCTACAGGATGAGCAAAGTCCTCCTGCTCCAGCAAGAATCACTCAGGCCTCACTTCCAGCAGAAGACCCCTCTCTCTGGCCATCTACCTCTCCCTGTGCCAGGCACTCCCCACCTGTGACACCTCTGTGTCCAGAATGTGATTCTACCCAGTCACTAAGTGTCTTTGCCTGTTCCTGCTGCCTGAGCAAAATACCACGGACTAGCCAATTTATAAATAACAGAAATTTATTTTTCTCACAGTTCTGGAGTCCAGGAAGTCCAAGATCAAGATGTCAGCAGATGTGGTGTCTGGTGAGGGCTGGATCTTGGCTGCAAGATTGTGCCTTGTTGCTGCGTCCGGAAGGGACAGATGCTGTGTCCTCACGTGGCGAAGAGCCAGGCAGCCCTAGGAGGCCTCTGAAAGGGGCATCAATCCCACTCACGAGGACAGAGCCCTCGTGGCGATCACTTCCCAGAAGGCCTCACCTCTTAACAAACACCACAGTGTTTAAGGATGAGTTTCCAACACGTGTTTTGCAGGGACACAAACATTCAGACCACAGCACTCAGACAAGCAATCACTGCAATGCCTGCTCCCGGGAAGGTAAGCAGCACGCTGTGGTGTCTTGTCCACTTTGTGTCACTGACATTTATCTATCTGTCTGTGAGCAAGTAAATAGAAACAGAAGAGCCAGGTTTTTGCCTAAGGACTTGGCTGATAGCGGTGGGAGTGAACAGAAATAATAACAGCTCACTCTATGTGCCTGGCACTTGCGGAGTGTTTTATACAAGCTAACTCGTTTAAAACTGTACGGAGTGTTGAAACCAGCCTGGGGCAGGCATCTCTACTACGCCCTTTTTACAGACAGGCAAACGGAGGCACAGGGAGCTTAGCAGAGCCAGAAAACAGTACAGCAGGGATTCTTCCCAGGCAGTCTGGCTCCGGAGTCCACGCCCTTGTTCATGTCACCATCCGCCTCCCTGAAGAAAGCTCCCAGAGGTGGGAGAGGCAGCAAGGAGGGTGTTCAGTGTTCACGTCGCCTCAGTCCTCACCATCAGAACCAGAAGCTTCTCAGGGCACTTGGGCATCCAAACCCTCCCCACACCCAGATGCAAGGGTGCTAAGCCCCAGCTCTGGCAGCAGCCATCGGCAGGACAGAACCCCCACAACTGGAGATGGCCCGCCCGGGGCCTTTTCCTTTGTCCCCTCTGCCAGCCCCCGACCCGGCTGCCAAGACCCTGACTCCCACCGCCTGCACCTGGCTGCCCCTGGCAGGCACCCAGACCCCTAGCAGAGGATACGCCTCCCCGGCTCCAAGAAGCTGCCAGACCCTGCTGGAGCCAGCAGGCGTCTTCCGGGCACTGGGCGCCGCCCCGCCAGGCCTGGCGTGCCAGCAGCTCCGCGTTAGGTTGATGGCCCTGCACAGCCCATGGAGCTGCTATTTTTAATTTAATTGGAGAGTCGGAGGAGAGAGATGGTACGCGGCGAGGGAGTTTTAAAAGCTTTTGGGGTGGGGGAGGGGGGAGACAGAGTGAAGAAAAGTTCGTAATTATACGCCAGGCAGCCAGATTTGATGCTTGAACAGAAAGGTTAAATGTTACATTCAGAATGAAATGAGAAAAAGGGTGGTGATACAGTTGCCCGGAGCTAAATACGGAAAGCAAATGCCCCCTGCTCGTGTCCCACAGGCCTCCCTCTCCGCGTCCCCATTTCGGAGCCCTGCTTCTGCCCTGGAAGGCTCAGGTGGACGCAGATACACAGCTGCCATGTGAAGACAACTGCTCGGATGCCCACGCCGTGACTGCTCCCCAGGCAGCTTCCACACAGCCTGGAGAAGCCACACGCCTGCAGCCCTCGGACCAAGGGGACCAGCAGGGCCTAGAAGCTGCAAAGGCAGCCTGATGCCATTGGTGATAACACTGGCATTAGTCTGAATAGACCTGGGTTCAAATCCCTCCTCTGCCAAGGAACAGACACCGTGAATCAGTTCACCCAACACCTATGCGCCTCCTCTTTCTTCCAGCTACCCTAAGTAGTGAGACGAAAACTGAAGTCTGTGGGTGACCCTTTCCTAATAGAAAGACAGACTCGGGACACACCCTACACCCTTCCTTTTCCTGCAGAGAAGACGGGTGTGGTGTCTGGAGCTGCTGCAGTCATTTTGTGACCACAACTCAAAAAGCCTGCACACCAAAGGTGGAAAATGGGGCGTGGGGTGTCAAGAGTCCCTGCTGATGGAGATACGCCACTGCTCCCCTGACTGCCCGCCCATTCCAAGGCAGGTAGGTCTGTCTCAGCCACTCTTTGTCTCATATCCTAGGAATGCTGAATCCATTCCTAACTCTGGCAGTATACCAGTAGCTCGAGCTCCAGTGTGGTCCTGAGCAAGTGCTTACCATCTCTGATTTTCAGTCCTTATTTGTAAATGGGGCAAATGTCACTCATTTCACAGTGTGCACGTGACGACTAAAAGTGACTGTGTGTAGAAAGCGCTCATCACAATGCCTGCAAGGCAATGGCCACGGCTGTTGTTATTAAAACCCCTGATTAGCAGGAGAGCAACAGCACACTATAAAACGTAAAGTCGGCCAGCACTTTGGGAGGCTGAGGCGGGAGGATCACTTGCGGCCAGGAGTTTGAGACCAGCCTGGGCAACATAGAGAGACCCTGTCTCTACAAACAAAAAGAAAAACAAAAAAATTAGCCAGGCATGGTGGTATGGGCCTCAGGAGGTTGAGGCCCATAGGACAGCTCGAGCTTAGGAGTTCAAGGCAACAGTGAGCAATTATTGCCCCTGCCAAGACGCTGGGTTCCTAGGGCTTCAGTCCTTCTTACCTCGGGGGGCCAGGGACCCCTTTCAGAAACAGCTGGGCCACACAGTGGCTGAGAGCCCACATCAGGCTCAAACCCCAGTTCTGTCACTTAACAGAAAAAATAATTTGTTAAATGAAGAGTAAGTTATGGCTCCTTTCTCTGTTCGTCAAAGGAAGCAAAACAGCTGCTGTAACAAGCAGCCCCAGAGTCTCAAGGGCCGAACATAACAGATTCTTCTTCACATCGCAGGCCGGCACAGGTCAGCGCAGCTGGGGAGGGGTTTCAGCTGCACTGACCCCTACCCCCTACCCCGCCCCCCCACCCCGCACAGCCCTCAGCATTCAGGTTCTTCCCATCTGCAGCTCTGCTACCCTGAGGCTTCCAAGTCCTCCATTCGGCCCTCCATCCCGAAGGCTGTGACAGGTATTTTAAGAGTTAGGCATATACCAAATTGGCTAGACCTCAGCCACATGGCCTTACCTACCTGCCAGGGACTCAGGAGCGTAGCCTCACAGTGTGCCATGGAAGGAGAGGACACAGTCGTGATCATCATCTCAGTACTCCCCATCAAAAGTAGCCACTGCTTCGCCTCCAGACCACACGACCTGGTTACATCGGGCTTACAGCATTCTTCATCACCAGACCCCCCACAGGAGACTGTAACCTCGAAAACAGAAACCTCACATATCCTTTCTACCTGGAGCCCCCCAGTGCCCAGCACAGTACCTGAAACACAGAAGGTCCTTGAATGTTTATTAGATACATACAGAATATCAGGACGCCTAGGTTGGATGGAGAGAACACGAGGTTGGCGGGGGGTGGGGGGAGGGCGTTGAGAGGGGCGGGGGTGGGTCCAGGCCCTTCCTTGCTCTGCCCGGCGTCAGCCACTGTCCACAGGCTCGGACGCCTTAGAACCTGCCCTGGCCCTGCCTGGCTCTCACACTCACACTCCCTGGGCCTCCCCAGGGGGCTGCCCACCCTAACCCCATCCATCACAGGAGCCAGAATTGCTTCTAAACAAGTGGTTTATTTGCATATATAAAACAAGACCCTGGCCTCGGTGGCAAGGGCATTCCACATTCACCTGCCTCCCTGGCCCCAAGGGGCCTGGAGGACTAGAAACCTCAATTCTCCCCAGCCCCACCATCCCTGTCCCCTCATCAAAACTCATGGGGACTCCTAGCAGAAGGATTACCCCAGTTACAACCTACTCCACCAAGAGGAACAAGACACCCCAAGGAAGACGCCAATGGAAAATGGTGGCTCTTGGGCAGAGAGATGGCAGATGGCCACTCCCACCCCAGGGACATGCCCCCTGGAAAAACTGTCCCTGCAGGGCTTTCAGGGATGATACTCCATCCTCCCTTGGCCTGAACCTCACTCTTACAACAAGATAACATCTTAGAACCTAAGAAACATCTCTCATGACCTCAGAATTCCAAGGCCAGCCACCCCACCCCACCCCCGTTCCACCCCTGCCCAGACCATTTGCTGAAATTAATCCGCCCATGCCCGTCTGACCGAAGCCCGTTCCCAGGAGCAGCCAACAGGTCACAGCCTCATGCGCTCCTCATATTCCTCCCTGGTCATCCACTCCGACTTGTGAGTAGAGAGATGTGCCACCACGGATGCCCCCAGCCAGACGCTGAAGTTCCGGTTGGAGCCCACCCACATGGTGGACTTGGCGTAGGACAGCCGATCTGCGGCCAGCTCCTTGGACAGGCGCTTCGTGAAGCCAGGGTACAGGGTGTTGCCCCCACAGGCCATCACGTGGGAGACCAGCAGCGGCTGCACGGAGGCCTCACAGGACTCCACCGAATCCACGACAGCTTGCGGGATGCTGGGCCCCGGCAGGTCGAACACCTGCGGGTTGAAGAACATCTCGGGGGCCAGCCGCTGCAGGGGGCTCAGCTCCACCGGCGTGCCATCCGGGAGCCGGTAGCTGTTGCTCTCGTCTGAGCCACTGGGCAGGCTCTGGCGGAAGTCCAGGGCCTCCCCCAGGTGCTGCGGCACATAGCACTTGGTCATCTGAGTCGCGGCGACCGTTTCCAGCTGGAACAAGTTGTGTCTATTGAAATCCTCCTTAAAGAGGCTCTTGAAGAGGTAGGTGGAGAGATCCTGGCCAGCAAACTCCAGCATCTTGCTGCTGGAGGAAAGGGGGCGGCCTAGGTGGAAGGGCTGCACACGGGTCAAGCCGTAGCCAGAATCGACCACCACACCGGTCAGGAGGCCGGAGGCATACAGAGACATCTGCAGTTGGTCAGCCAGGAGCACAGATGGGACATCCAGCAGCTCGAACATGATCTGCAACAAGCGGGGAGGTGTTCAGTGCATTTTCCCCAAACTGCCTGGCTCTCAAAACTCCAGGCAACAGAGACCCACGTCCTCGGGGACTCTCCAGCTGCCCCCAGGATGCTGGGCCCAGGTCACTGAAGCCCATGCAGTGGGGAGAAAGAGGAAGCACTAGAGGGTTAGCCAAGGAGCTGGAGCTGCCCTCAAGAACTTATCTGATCACAGCCTTTTAGAAGACCACTTCAGTGGAGTGGTGGGAAGAGCCCCGCGGCTGCAAGAAATGGCACCAGGATGCTCCCATTAGCAGCCTGAACCGCCTCTCCAGAAGGAAGAGCAGGCTAGAAAAGAAATGAGTGCTGCCTGTTCACCACTGTCTCCAAAAACAGGAGGGAGGCAGGCAGGCAGGGGGGAAATATGCTCCCTGCCTAGTAGGTGAAGTCTTACTATTAATATTATTATTATTATTATTATTATTATTAAGCAAAAACTCTCCAAACATCAAGACAAAACTGGAATTCTGATATTTAGGGTCTGCTGGAGTCCCTGAGCTGATTTCCTCCTCTACCCATTCCCCCCAGATCTTTACAGACACCCCCCAATTGCCCAGCCTGGCTGTGTTCCCAAGGTTCGGACCCCCATGAATGCAGAAAAACCACAGCAGTCCCTCCTTCCGCAGCCAGGGCCACCTGCTCACCCCTGGGGCCCCACAGGCCCATCTTCCCCCTACAGTGGGAGAGAGCTCCCACCATTCCTCCCTTCAGAATATTGTCCCCCACCAGTCACTTCCCAAATAGCAGCCAAGATCCTCCTTTTCAAATAGAAAATCAGATATGACTCCCCCATTTAAAATGCTCCAGGAGCTTCCTATTCACTAAGAGCAGTGGTTGGCAAGCATCTTCTGCAAAGGGTTGCTAAATTCAGCAAATAAGAATATAGACTGGCCAGTTACATCTGAATTTCAAACAACAAAGAATGCTTTAGTGTAAGTATGCCCCATACAACATTTGGGACATACTAAGACATTATTTGTTTATCTGAAATTCAAATCTAACTAGGCTAGGCATCAGGCATTTTTATCTAGCAAACCTATGACAGTAAATATTTTAGATTTTAGCTTGATACAGACTCACACAGTCTCCCAGTCTCCATCACAACTACTCAGCTGTGCTTTTGCATTTGAAAGCAGCCATACACAGTATGTAAATTAATGGGTGTGGCTGTGTTCCAATAAAACTTTATTTACAAAACAGGTGGTAGGCCAGATTTGGCTCACTGGTTTGCCAACCCTTGATGTAGAGCGGAATCCAAGCACCCCCTCACAGCCTCCCAGGCCTGCAAGATCTGGCCCCTGCCAACTGCGCTATCCTACTTGTCTCTTGACACTCCTGCTGGGCTCCAGCCTCACTGGCTAAAATCCCCTCCTCAAAGAAGATCTTCCTGATTGCCTTGTTCAAACAGACTCCCCCTACCCACAGGCAGCCATCACTCCATTTCACTCTGTTTCTAGAACTGATCACTATCTGGAATTAACTGTTAAACCCTTCAGGGAAGCTCTCTGAGGACCAGAACAACACACAGTCTGTGCACATTTATGGAACCCAAATCTCCCCTGGTAGTCCCATTTCCACCAAGCACTTTGGTTGCTGTGTCTCTGTCTGCAGGAGGGGCCCCTATGAGTGACTCTAACCTGGTACTGGTACTGGGTGCATACTAGGTACTCAGGAAACTTTTATGCGGTAAATTATTACTATTTTATATATATATATATATATATATATTTTTTTTTTTTTTTTTTTTTTTAAGTTGGAGTCGCACTCTGTCAACCAGGTTGGAGTGCAGTAGTACACTCACGGCTATCGTAGTCTCAACCTGCTGGGCTCAGGTGATCCTTCCACCTCAGCCTTCTTAGTAGCTGGAACTATAGAAGTGTGCTACCACACCTGGCTAATTTTTTATTTAATGTAGAGATGAGGTCTCACCAAGTTGCCCAGGCTGGTCTCAAACCCCTTGGCTCAGGCAGTCCTCCTGCCTTGACCTCCCAAAATGCTGAGATTACAGGCGTGCCCAGCTTGCAAATTATTTTTAAAAGCAGAAGAAGTCCTGGTGCCCTATCCGGTCCAGCCATAGTGTCAGCTGTCTCCCCTACCCAGTGAGGGCCACTCCGGAAGGCCTCACCTCCAGGGTCTTCTGTCGGTCTGCAGGCTCCCTCAAGGGAAACTCCGTGACCATCACGGGGGAGTCCTCAGGCTCCCGTCTGTGTTTATCCAGGACAAATGACCACATGTACTCCACGCCCTCCCAGTTGAGGACACGGCCACGCTCCACGGGGTAGCTAAAGGTGTCAGGGTGGCAAATGTCGATGCCCAGGCTCACGCGCCTCCGGGCGTAGCTGGGGCCGGGGTTCTCCCTGCACGGCATGTAGTTCACGATGTTCGGGAAGACCATCTGGGGCTCATTCCAGCCGGACAGACCAGCCTTCAAAAAGCCAGACCCATGGTCAATGATCATGGTTCTTGCAGCCATTGTAGAGGCAGGGGCGGGAGAGGTCTTCTAGACAGGATGTTTGGCAAACTAGAGCTACCTGTGGAGGGAAGAATGGGGGTTATTTGTCAACTCAGGCTCGGCCACCGTGAGCTGCTTCCCACCCTCCACCCCACAGTCGAAGCTCAGGCCCCCTGAAGCTTGTCCATTACCCCTTTCAGGCCTTTGCACAAGCTGTCACCTGATCCTGGAATGTTCTTCCTCTCCCAAATTCCCAATCATCCTATAAGACTCGCCTAATGGACCACGTCCAGGAAGTCCTGCCCACTGAGCTTTCCCCCAGCACTTTGTGTACACACACACACACACACAAACACACACACACACACACACACACACACACACACGTCTGCTCCAACAGGGGTTTACTTCTGCTCCACAAGAGCAGCGCCTAGGCTGGAACACTCTGAAGACTCGCAAGAAGCCTGTCACCTAGGAAGTCCTAGCTGCCTGATTCGAGGGCACAAGCTACATGAAACAGCCTCAGAGCCTCCAACTTCAACAATAATAATTTTGTCACAATAGCAGCAGAGCAGTCACTGTAATCATGACAATGACGGTGATGATGATGGGGGTATAGGTACCATTTCTGGAGTACATACCCTCTATCCAGTACTACAAAGAACATTTGCATATTAGGTTTAACTATGTAAAATTGCCATTGTGTCAGCGAAAATGATCAGTTATCAACAATTTCATACGGTTTAACTTGACACACAGACTCATTTAATCTTTGCCACAATCTATAAGGCAGGTACTATAATTACGTCCATTTTACAGATGTGGAAGCTGAGGCACAGCAGGGTGAAAGTTAATTTCCAAGGGTTATAAAACTAATAAAAGCAGAGCTAAGAGTTAAACCCAAACCAGACTCCAAAGGCTGTGTCCTGCGCATCAGATATGAGAAGATGGGTCTTGAATATGAGCTGAGCACCCAACTTACATAAGGGAGGGAATAAAGGAGACACTAGCCATAATTGGGGTCAGTTTCCTCATCAGTAAAGTGGGGGGAAAAAGGTAAGTGTGTCACTACCTGATGTCCAGACTTACTGTAAGACTACAATAGCCAGGACAGTGTGGTGAAAGGACAGTCACATAAATCCATGGCACAGAATGGAGAGTCCAGAAATAGAACCACACCAAAAGTCCGCTTGCTCTTTGACATGGTGCAAAAAGAATTAAATAGGGAAAGGACAAGTCTTTACAACACATACCAGGGGATGACTGGACGTTTATCTGTCAAAAAAGGGAAACTTAGTGCATGCCTCGCACTTTAGAAAAAAATTAACTTAAAATGGATCATCGACCTAAATATAACACCTAAAACTCAAAACTTCTAAAAGAAAACATGAGAAAATCAATGTGACTTTAGGTAAGGTAATGTTTTCTTAGATATAATATCAAATGCATGGTCCATAAAAGGATAAGTTGATAAATCACACTTCACTGAATTTAAGAACTTTTGTTCTTCAAAAGGGACTATTAAGGGAATGAAAACACAAGCCATAAACTGGGAGAAAATAGTCACACAAACCATACACCTAATAAAGAACTTGTATCCAAAAAATATAAAGAACTCTCAAAACATAATCATAAGAGAAACAACCCAATTTTTTTTTTTTTTTTTTTTTTTTTAGTTAGAGTCTCACTCTGTCGCCCAGGCCAAAGTGCAGTGGCACACTCAGCCACCCCAGCATTGACCTGCTGGATTCCAACGATCCTTCTGCCTCAGCCTTCCAAGTAGCCGGAACTATAGGCATGTGCTGCCATGCCCGGCTAACTTTTTTTTTATTGTAGAGACAAGGTCTCACCAAGTTGCCTGGGCTGGTGTCCAACCCACAGGCTCAGGCAATCCACTCGCCTCGACCTCTTAAAGTGCTGGAATTACAGGCTGAGCCACTGAGCCCAGCCCCAATGTTTTGAATGGGCAAAAGACCTGCATAGTCACTTCACCTAGGAAGACCTATGGATGGCCCAAAAGCACATGAGAAGGTGCTCACCATCATCTGTCAGTAGGAAAGGCCATGGAAAACCCCAGGGCGACACCACCTAATAGAATGTCTAAAATCAAAGACTGGCCTACCCAAGTGCTGGCGAGGAGATGCAACAACTGGAAACCCCTGTGCTGCTGGTGGGAAAGTGGCACGGCAGTTTGTTAAGAAGTTCAACACACGCCGACCACAAGACCTCATACCCGCACTCTTAGGAATTCGGCCAAGGGAAGTGAAGATTGACGCTCACACAAAAACCTTTATGTATGTGTTTATTGTAGCTTTGTTCATAATCACCAAAAATGGGAAACAACACAAATATCCTTAAGCTGGGGATAAACAATCTCCAGTTAGTGGACAACCACGCAGCAACCACAAGGATGGAACGACTGAAACCCACAGCAGCGTGAATGACTCTCACACACACGAAGCTGAGAGAAAGAAGCCAGACTCGAGAGATACGTACCCCATGGTTCTCCTAATGTGACATTCTGCAAAAGACAAAACTCTAAGGACACAAGATAGATCAGTGGCTGCCAGCAGCCAGAGGGGGTGAGAGGGGCTGAGCACGGGGCCAGGGCAGATTCGAGGCAATGATGGAACTGTGCTGTGTCTTTACTGTGCAGCTGAGTATACGATCGCATGCGTTTGACAAAACTCTCCCAACTATCCTCTTTCTAGGGTAAATTTTACTCTAAATAAAAATGTAAGGGGCAATCCCAGCGGGTGTGGGGACATCCAACTCAGGTCTATGAAATTCCCTTACAGAATACAAATGGGCAGACTCGGTGCGAGACTGCCCGGGCACTTCTTGCACCAGAGTCTTCCAAGGAAGCCAGTGCAGTCTGAGGGCCACATCTGGGGCTGTCACTCCGCCAGCTATCTGCTCTATGTCAGCTTCTGGGCAGCAGCTGCATCTGCCCATCACTACCAAGCATGACAGCCATGGCCTGGCCCGTGGTTCCCTGCTGTCACCAATCTTGGGGCAGAGATTAGGCTTCCCTTCCCTTAATTAGCTCTGACATCAGACTCAGAGAGGGCCAGAAGGAGCAGAGAGGGAGTCGGGACGGCCGGTCTCCTGCCTTGCCCGCTGGCAGGTTGAGTGATGGATTCCTTACACTGAATCACCCAGAGTGATGGAGAGCTGGCCGCTTGGATGACATTCCGGGAAGCGGCTTGCCGACGATGACCTCCTGCACCACGCAAGTGGGTGACTGAGAAATGCTTCCTCTGCCCTGGCATGCAGAGACGTCGGAGACGCTAGCAGAGTGATCACCACTATGGCTGCCAATCAAAGGTGCTCACTGGGTGGGAGGTGGGGGCCTCCAGACTGGTGGCCCAAGTGACTTGGCCTGGGACCATGAGAGTGAGAGGTAGGGGCTATCCCTCCCCAGGCCATGACTGTAAGAGAAAATCTGGATAGTTCTAAGGAGCCTGCTTTGTGGACAGATAAAATCTACACATTTGAAGCACTTTTACCGAGTCACCAATTCAACAAATCCCTACTGAGCACCTACTAGGTACCAGAAACTGTTCCAGACTGATGTGATTTCTCCCCTTCTGGAGTTTTTACTTTACTAGGAAAGACTGTGAGTAACCACCAAATCAAACACAGCATGCCAGGGGGACTAGCGGTGGGGAAAAAAAAACTGGGAAGAGGAACAGGGAATGTAAGAGGCACAGAGGCATGGCGTTATTTTAAACAAGGAAGTCATAACAGGCCTCTCTGTGGGGTAACATTTGAGCAGAGAACTGAATGAAGTGAGTGAACAGGGCATGTGAATGCCTGGAAAAGCACTCCACACCAAATGAACAGCAAGGGCAAAGGCCCCAAGGAAGGAAAGGTCAGATGTGTTCTAGGATCAGCCAGCAGGCCAGTGTGGCAGGGACGTGGTGTGTGACGGGAGGACACTGAAGATCTGGAAGGGGCCTTGCAGACCTCTGCATTGTGCTTACAGACGGAAGAAACCACCAGGGGATTGACCAGAGGAATGGCATGATCTCACTTGAGTTGTAAAAGCATCTGGTGGGCTGATAAGAAGGACAGGCTGCAGAGGGCAAGGGCAGACGCACAAACAGAGGTGAAAGATGCCAGTGGCCTATGCTAAGGTGGTGGTGAGGAAGGGGCGAGAAGGGGTGAGATTCTGGGTCTATTTACGAAATGTGAAGGCCATGAGAAGAGTGGAGGAAGTCTCCAAGAGTTAGCCTGAAGAGCCACAAGGACGAAGTATCCATTTACTGTGAGGAGAGCACTATGAGAGAACAGCTTGGGGTTGGGGGGAATGAGGCATTTTATTTCACGCTAAGGCATGCTAATTTTGAGGTGCCTACTAGACATATGTGACGGCATCTGAGCAAAGGATATAACTGGGAGCCCCTGAATGGATGGAACCAAAGTTGCCGGGATGAACAGGTCATGAAGGGCCTGAGGGGAGATGAAGACTTGGCCCGAGGGCACCAAAGTCCAGCAGCCAGGCCCCAAGAGACAGCCAGCAAAAAGGACTGGGCAGAAGTGGCCAGGGAGGAGGGTGGGAAGCCCAGAGGGAGCAGAGGCCCCGGGGCCAAGCAGAGAAGGTATTTCAAGACAAAAAGAATCAAAGAGCTAAGAAAGAAGGATGAAGGCAAGGGACAGTCACTGGACTGAGCGACACAGAAGCTATGTGTTGCCCGGGCTAATGTAGTTTCACTGGAGAGGTGAGAGTCAAAGAGTGACTCAGGAGGGAGACTGAGAGAGATTCTGTGCAACCGGCCCAGGCACTGCCAAAACACCAGTAGCTCACAAAACCACGAGATGCTAAGACGGGTTCAAAACTAAAGAGCATGGCAGCACACCGCACATACTTTCTGATCCTGGATCAGAAAAAATGACTGCCATAAAGAAGGCTGCCCCCAGCTCCCAGTGCTGGCCAAGATGGAGTGAGCCCATTTCAACTCTCTTTCCTACTGAACAGGACCCAACTTTCTAGACACAATACAAACCAACTCCTGAGGACAATGAGGGGAAAAAGCAGGCAACTAAAGAGGAGACTCAAGAAAGCAACCGCACAAGTGAGGCTCCCATCTCTTTTGTTTTCCTATTTTCTCTCAAAGCTTTGACCCAAGGCAAGTTTCTAGCAGAACTGCAACAGTGGCCGACTGGCAGCCAAGGCTGGGCAAACCTGGCTCTCTGGCCAAAAGACCAAAGAGTCAGGGTATGGGAAGAATACTGGAGGAAAGGGGGCCAGGCAGAGAAAGGCTATGTCCAGTTTTGTGTCTGAACTGGCTTGGGTCCCAGGATCCCCTGTGCATGGCCGGACAGACCCACAGGAGCAGAGCACAGGTCTCTGAACTGAAAGAACACTGAAACCACCACCCACAGAGGGCAAGACAAAGCTATGGCTGAACTCAACTGGGGTGACTGAATGCTAAAACAGAACCAAACAAATGTTCTCCAGGGAATTTTAACAGAACACAGAGACTCGCAACATAATGTTCAAATAGTTTTAGTCTGAAAAACTGTTAATATTTTGAGTCCTGTTGCACAGACTGGTAAATATAGTTAATAATCGAGTATTGTGCATTTTAAAATTGCTTAGAGAGTAAATGTCAAATGTTCTCACCACAAGAAATGCTAAGTATTTAAGGTGATGGATATGTTAACCAGATTTATTTAATTATTCCACATTGTATTAATAGATTATAATGCCACTTTGTACCTCATAAATTTATACAATTATAAATTGTCGATTTCCAACAAAAAATAAAGAAAAATTCGCTCAACAGTAGAATGGAGATGACAGAGAAGTGAGTAAGGGAACTTTAAAATATCCATAGAAATTATTCAATCTGAAAGGAGAAAAAAATTTAATGAGCAGAGGCTGAGACACCTATAGGACAATATAAAAAGGTGTAACTTTCATGTTATTGAAGTTCCAAAATGAGAGGAAAAAAATGGATCACAAAACATTTTGAAGACTTAATGTCTAAAAGTTTCCCAAATTTGATCAAAGACAGAAATCTACAGATTTACGAAGCTCAGCACACCCCAAAGAGAATAAATTCTAAGCAAATCATACGCAGATACATTATAATCCAACTGCTGAATACCAAATATTTTGTAATCTTCAAGAATCCAGAGAAAAATAAAACATTACATATAGATGAATAACACTTTGAATGACTGCAGATTTTCCATTAGAAAAAATGTAGGCCAGAAGATATTCAAACATCTTTAAAGTGCTGAAAGAAAAGAGCCGTCAAACCAGAAATCTATACCCAGCAAAAATATCTTTCAAAAGACAAAATAAGACATTCTTAGATGAAGAAAGACTAAGAAAATTAATTACTAGCTGAACTGTTTTTTAAAAAATGCTAATGAAAGATCTTCTGGTTGAAAAGAAATTGTACCAGAACCTGATACTTCAAGAATGAAAAAGGAGCAACTGAAATGGTATATCCCTAAGGAATTATAAAGGATACTGTCCTCTTAAAGTAGGTATATCCATTTAAAGCAAAAAATTATAACAATGTCTGATGGAATTTTCGAGATATGTAGATGTAATGTATATAACAACTAAGAAAAAATGGGTAAGATAAAGAGATCTTCGGGGCAACCCCTTCAGGTCCCCTCCCACTGTGGGAGCTTCTCTGTCCTCTCAATAAATCCTACTTTTTCACTTAAAAAAAAAGAGAGAGAGATCTTCTACATGGTACTCAAGTTTAGCTATCAACTCTCATTAGATTGCTGGAGGTTAGGCATATACACTGTAATCCCAAGAGCAATCAACAAAATATAATACACAGAGCTAAAGCCAATAGACACATTAAAAATGACTACTAAAACCATATTCAAATGATCTAAAACATGGCAGAAAAGATGGAATATAAACAAAATAAACAGGGAGGAATAAAAGAAAAGACAAAAATGGCACCCCTATATCCAACCATATCAACAATCACATTAAAATAAAATGTCCCAAAACCACCAACTGAAAGACAGAGATTGTCAGATTATACCAACAAAAGCAGAAAACTATAGGCTGTCTACAAGAAAACCACTTTAAATAAACTTATACAGATCAATTAACAGTGGAAGAATAGAAATAGATATACTGTATAAAAGCTAAGCAAAAGAAAGCTGAAGTATCTATCCTAATATCAGGCAAAGTAGACTTCAGAACAATGATTATTACAGCAATAAAGGACATTACATGATAATAAAAGGAACAACTCACCAAGAGGATATAAGAATCCTAAGCATCTAACAACAGATGTTCAAAATGCTTAAAGCAAAAACTTAAAGAAGTGCAAAGAAAAACAGAAAAGCTGGTTCTTTGAAAAGTTCAAGAAAATTGATAAGCCTCTAACCACACAAACTAAGGAAAAAAGAAATAAGACACAAAGGACTAATATCAGGAATGTGGTAACATTACTTACAGACTCTCCAGATATGAAAAGAGAATATTATGAACAACTTTATGCCTATCAATTTGACAATTTAGATAAAATGATAAATTCCTTCAACATAAACTACCAAAGTTTAGTCAAGAAGAAACCTGAATAGTCATGTAACTATTAAATAAATAGACTTTTTCATTTAAAAACCAAAGAAAACTCCAGGTATAAATGGAGTCATTGGAAAATTCTGCCAAACATTCAAGGAAAAAATAATGCTAATTGTACACAATCATTTTTCAGAAAGCAAACGAGAAAGCATCACATTCCAACTAATTTTGTGAGGCCCGCATTACCTTGAACCAAAAGCAAAGATATTACTAAAAAAGAAAACTACAATCCAAAATATCTCATGAAGAGATATTATTTTTCAATAAAATTTTAGCAAACTCAGCAATATATAAAAATTATAACACACATTGACTAAGTGGGGTTTATCCCAGGAATGCAAGACTGGCTCAATATTTTTAAATCAATTTAATTCAACCCACGAACAGATTAAAGAAGAAAAATCACACAATCATCTTTTTCAATCTCAAAAGATTCAAAAATCAGTAGATAAAGTTCAACATGCATTTATATTAAAAACTTTGAACAATTATGAAAAAGAAGAGAATTTCTTTAACCTAATAAAGGGCATCTTTAAAAAGATACACAGTTGACATAAGTGTGAAAAATTTAACGTTTTCTCCTTACGATTGGGAACAAGATAAGGATGCCAGCTCTTACCCTTTATCTTCAACATTAAACTGGAAGTCCTAGTCAGTGCAATAAGACAAGAAAATAATAAATCAAAGACATAGAAATTGGAAAGAAATAAATTAAACTATCCCTATTTGCAGAAGACATATTGCCTATTTAGAAAATCCTAAAGAATCTACAAAAAAAAAAAAAATCTTAGAACTAATAAGTGAGTTTGGCCAAGTCAAAGAATACAAGTTTAATTTTTAAAAACCAATTTTATTTTATATACTAACAATAAACAGATGAAAGACAATTTTTTAAAAACACTGTCATTTACAATAGCATTAAAACCATAAAATACTTTGGTATAAAGCTAGTAAAACATATTATAAAATATGCTGAACACTATAAAACATTTTTGAAATAAATCAAAGAAAATCTAAATAGAGAAATATGCTGTGTTCATGGGTTAGAAGATTCAACATCATTAAAATATCATTTCTCCCTAAATTGATTTATAGATTTCAATCCCAATCAAATTCCAGCAGAATTACTTTTAGATATCAACAAGGTGATTCGAAAATGTCTATAAAAAGGATATACAAAATAGCCAAAACAATTTTGAAAAGATCCAAGTTGGAAGACTCACACTGCCCAATTTCAAGGCCCACTATACATTTACAGTCATCAAGACAACATTTGTTAAAGGACAGTCACTTAGGTCAGTAGAAAAATAATAGAGAGCCCAAAAACAAACCCACACAAATTCAATCAATTAATTCTGACAGAGGTGCAAGGACAATTGGGTGATGCAAAGATTGTCTTTTTAATGAATGATGCTGGAAAAATTGGACTTTTCTGTGCAAAAAAAAAAAATGACAATTCACTCCTCACCTCTTCTACAAAAAAATTAACTCAAAATGGATCATGTAAAATATAAATATAAAACAGAAAATTATAAAATCTCCACAAACAAATAAAAGATTGTCTTTGTGACCTTAGATCTAAGAACATCTAAGTATTCTTAGATACAACATCTAAAGTACAACCCATAAACAAAAAAGTTGATATACTGGACTTCATCAAAATCAAAAGCTGTTCTCTTAAGAAAACAAAAACAAAAAACCACAGACTGGGAGAAATTATTTGCAAATCACATATCTGATAAATAACTCTTAAATATACAAAGAGCTATCAAAAACCAATAACAAGAAAGCAAACAACTTGGCCAACATGGTGGCTCATGCCTGTCATCCCAGCACTTTGGGAGGGCAAGGCCAGAGGACTGCTTGATCCCAGGGATTTGAGACCAGTCTGGGCAGCATAGCAAGACTTCGTCTCTACAAAAAAAATTTAAAAATTAGCTGGGCGTGATGATGTGTGCCTGTAGTCCCAGCTACTAAAGGAGCCTGAGACAGAAAGAACATCTGAGCCCAGGAGGAGGTCGAAGCTGCAGTGATTGTGCCACTGCACTCCTGGGTGACAGAGACCCTGACCCAAGAAAATAGAAAAGAAAGCAAACAACTCACTTGCAAAAAATAGGCAAAAGATTTGCACACATCATCAAAGAAGCTGCATAGATGGTAAACAAGCAAAGGAAAAGATGCTATCATTAGATGTTAGGGGAATACAAATTAAAATCATAAAGAGATACATGACCATATATCAATTGGAATGGCTAAAAAAATGGTAAAGGACAATACCAAGTGCTGACAAGAATGTGGAGGAATGAACTCTAATACATGGCTAGTGCGAATATAAAAAGGTATAATCTGGAAGACAAACTAGAAGTTTCTTTTAAAGTTAAGCATATACTTACCATACAAACCATCAATCCTACACCTGAATACTCCAGAGAAATAAAATTTAAGTTCACATAAAAACCCTTACACCAATGTTTGTAGACGCCTTGTTCATAATCACTAAAAACTGGAAAACACCCAAACATTCTTGTTTGCGAATGGGTAAACAGACTATGGCACATCCACACAACAGTCACTACTTAGCAATAAAAAAGAACAAACTACTGATACAATGAGAATGATTTTCAAAATCAGTATGCTAAGTGAAAGAAACCAGACCTACAGACTGTACATTCCCAGTTACATGGCATTCCAGAAAACGTGAAACTATAGCAACAGAAGAGATCAGGAGTTCCTTAGGATGGCGGAAGAGTTAACTACTCAGGCATGGAGGAACTGAAGGGGGTGGACTGAACTGCACCTTGATTGTAATAGTGGTTACAAGCCTGCATGCATTTGTCAGAACTCAGAACTATACATCAAAAAAGAATGAGTCTTGCTGCATAAAAATTTTAAGGTAAAATTTTTAAAAGAACATTTTGGGGACAGATGGTGAAATTTGAATATGGGTTATATTTTCAATGCTAAATTTCCTGTATTTGATCACTATATTGTGGTTTTTAAAGAGAATATCCTTGATTTTAAGCAGATCCATGAAGAGGTATTTACAGGTAAAATGTCATGCGATTTACTTTCAAATAGATCAAGAAAAAACCAGCATGTGTGTATATAGAAAAAACGTCAAAGAAAATGTGGTCAAAAGATATTAACTACTGAATATAGATGATGGGTATTGGAGAGTGCATTGAACTATTCTTGCACTTTCTCTACGTATGAACAGTTTTTAAAATGAAAAGCTTTTAGAAAAAGAAAGGATGGGAGAAACTGGAGACACGAGACAACTTTGATGAGCTCTGCTCTGAAAGGAAGCAAAGAAAGACAACAGTAGATGTGCAGAGAAATGGGATCCCAGGAGGTTAGGGCTTTTTTTTTTTTAAAGATGAGAATGAATACGGCAAGGTTTTATGCTGATGGGAATAATCCCGTGGGGGGGGGGGTGGATAAAATCAGAGCAAACTATAGTTAAGCCTAGCCCCTATTTGCCAACGTCCCTGCCTGCTCCTCCAGCATCATCTCCTGCCTCTGCCCCAGCGCGTGGGCCTCTCTGTGCCTTTCTGTCCTCAGGCCACAGTATGCTCCTTTCTTCCTCAGGACGGGCATTCTCGTACATCTTCTGTGTGGAACCCCTCGCCAGCCCTCCCAGAAACCAGCTGTTTCCCATCACTGTGGTCTTAGCCTCAAGTGACACCTCTCCAGAACACCTTCCCTGACCACTCCAGCCCGAGCCAACAACACATCGACTAGTTTCATTACTGTCACAGCACTTATTACCACACATAAATACGTCGTGTGTTTTCCGGCTGTTCTTGGTCTCTCCCCAAGCGCCACCAGAACGAGAGCTCCAACCAGAAAAGTTCATATTTGTATTTTACTTCCATATCTCCAGTGCATAACTGGCATATTTTTGTTAAATCAGTTTGTGTTGAATGAATAAATTTTTAAAAATACACTGGTTTGCTGGCGGCATGATTGCTCCATATGGGCTCCACTTCCATGTCCCTAAAACATGAGTTTTTTCTATAGGCTTCTGGTTACTTTCCTGCTCAGAACCCTCCAACAGCTCCCACTGCCGAGAGATGAAGTCAAAATGCAGCCAGACATCCAAGCCCACCAGGCTCTGCCACCTCTCTAGCCTCGCCACACGTCTCAAGCTAGAGCCATGCTGGAGAATTCTGTCCTTTCTACAGAGGGTGCCCCCAAAAAGTATACACATTTTAAGAAAGGAAAAAACAATTAAAATTGTAATCATATATACTGATAACAAAAGATGAATACAAGTCACATCTGACTTTTGCAATTATAAGAGGTGCTCAAAGTGGCTACCATCAGCATCCAGACGCTTCTGGTTACAGCAAACATCTCTTAAAATGTATATACATTTTTTTTGCACCCTGTACTTCTCTTTCCTACCTAAAATTCCCCTCCACTACACCTCTCATGTCTTTAAGGTCCAAGCCAAACCTTCATTCCATAAAGATTCTAATAGCCGACAACTTCCAAATGGGAGTTCATTCCTCCACAGACCACCAATGCAGAACCCTTATGAGCATCTCCTATGTGCCAGGCACTAGGCATGGCACTTCCCACATAGTATCTCATTTAATCTGCACTACAACTCAATGACAAGGGCATAGTATCATCTCCAGTGTACAGATGGAGAAACTGAGGCTTAAGGAAGTGAAGGAATAGGTCCCAAGTCAATGGATGTAGTCAGGATTCAAACCCATGCCTGTGGGTTCAGAGGCCTGGCTCTTAACCCCTGCCACTATAGGTTAATCAGATCTCTAAATCTTAGTTTTCAGATGAAAATAATTACCTTCCATGGCTGCTCAGAGGATTAGCAATACCATCTGAAGGACACAGGGTGGAGAACCTTAGTGTACTAGTTCTTGGCAGTCTGCTGAGCCTGTTCCCGCCTCCTGTTCATTGCGTACCTGGCGTCCCCTCTCCCTCAGGTCTGCACGACACTGGGACACAACAGTTGTTGAGCGTTTATCCACCAAGGCTCCATTCAGGGCCCCTACGAACTACTTTGTGAATATAAACACTCTGCAAGGAATTCCACTTACTCAGCACATTCACCTACATCCTCACTGACTCCTGGACAACCTCTCAAGGTAGACCCACCACTCAGGCTGCCATCCCAGGCTATGAAGAGCAGTCCTGCTATTGCCTAACACTCAGGTGCCTCCTGGGGTCTAGGCACCAGCCCAGCACCAGCACAACTTCGTGAGGTAGGTGCTATCACTGGCCTCTACTGAGGCACAGTACTGGGGACATACCCAAAGTCCCCACAGGTGAGGATCTGGACCAGGGAATGTGGTTCCAGGGTCTGTGCCCCTAGCCTGCCAGCTATCCTGCCTCTCCTTTGATCGATGCTCATGCCCAATCCCTGCAGCCTGTGAATATGGCAGATTACAAGGCCAAGGAAACTTGAGACTGCAGATGAAATTACAGTAACTAATCATCTGACCTTGAAGGGAGGAGTATCCTGGGTCACTCGGGTAAGCCAATGATGCTTTAAATAGGGAAGAGTGCGCAGAAAGGTCAAAGTCAGAAAAGGACATGAAGATGTGGCAACACTGCTGGCTCTGAAGATGGAGGAAGGGGCCGTGAGCCAAGGAATGCAGACGGCCCCTACAAGCTGGAAAAGCAAGGAACTAGATTCTTCCCTTGAACATGCGAAAGGCAGGCAGGCCTGACAACACTCACTGTAGCTCAGGGAGACCTGCTTTGTGCTTCTGATGTAGTAAGTGTGTGTTGCTCCAGGCCGCTCAGTCTAGTAACTTCTACAGCAGCAAGCGCAGACATGAGAGCATTCCACATTCTCTCCTGCTCAGAGCTCAGCAGCCCCGGGGCTCTGCAGAGGGCCCAGAGGCAAGTCCCCATGCGAATGCGCCCTTGCTTCCTTGGGAGGGCCCCGAGGTTCACCTGGGCTCTGACTACCTAGCAAGTGTAACCAGAGATTTTGCCCTGAGGCCAGACGTGGCCCAGATTCCCTGCAAATCAGGAACCAAAGTGGAAGGACAGAAGCCAGGGACTCCACAACAGGTCCCCTCCCTGGGGGCCAAGAGCTGAGCAAGCCCACCTCCCAGCAGCAGCAGCAGGCGCCTCCAAGGGCAGAGGCCCCTTTGGTCCTTCTAAAGAGCAGCCAGGCTCAGGGAGGCCCTTAGTGAGGCGGAGAGCGGGAAGGAGGAGAGATATCAAACTTGCATGAGGGGAAGGCAGGGTTTTAATTACTCCTTTTCTTAACCTCATTGTACCTTGAGGTATTTTAACATTACTCTCCCTGGCAGGAAGGATTGATTGATTGTCTCTTGGCATTCAGAAACCCCGATTAATGTAAAACTAACCAGTCGTTCTGAACTCTGGGGAATTAATCACTTAAATGTGGGAATTACTCAATAAACCGTTCAAACATGCAATAAACCAAGCCATTAAAAATTAATCGCTCGACATCCTGGCCATGTAAACAGGGCTAATAAGATCCTGGCAGCCTGGCAGGAGGAGAAAAGGGAGGAAGAAGAACAGCAATGCCCTTAACCGGCTTCTCCAAGGACCAGAGTGGACATGCCAAAGTCCAGGACACACACCAGCATCCAGACCTTGCTCTGGACCTGCCTTTGCCACGAGGGCCTGTAGGCTTGGATGGACTTATGTACTCCATCTCAGTTTGGGGTACAACCCAACCCTTTGATGACAGCCATTGGTGCAGGAAGGAACATGTGACCCCCTCAAGCCAACGAGATGAGGAGACACCAAGGGCGTCTGGGAAGGAACTTTTCTTACTTCTCATCACAAGAGGCCCTTCAAGAACATCTTGTCTTGTTCAGCTGGTGAATGTCAGCTCTGACACCACCATAGCCATTACTGCTTTCCAGCTGTGGCCTGAGGATGAAGCAGATCCATGGAGAAACAGGGCCAGGGCTTGACACCAAACCTCTGAAAGTTTTTAATTAGTTGAGTCAATTGCCTTGTTTTCTTTTAGCCAGTCTGACTGGGCTAGATACAAAGACTCCTCATGGTATGTACACAATGCCACCTAAACCTTAAGAGTACCCTAGCAAGTAAGTGTATATCCAATTTTCCAATTTACAGAGAAGACTGAGGATCAGAAAAATAAATTTCCCAAAGGCATATTGAGGGAAACCGGAAAATCTAAAATTTGAACCAAGTCTTGCTGGCACGGAAGCCCTGCTTTGAGCATATAGACTCCCTATCACTCTTCCTCTCTCTGCCTGACTTTAAAATCTCAGGGAACTTCTGCTGGGCTCAATGACTTAAGTCAGGAACAACAGGTGCAACACACACTCTCAGTCCCCTTCACATCCTTGGCAAACATCACTAACTTAAATGCTTTTCTATAAAATAAAGTATCTGCTAACCAGGTCCAAGTCAATTACAAACAATCTGGTAGAGGCAGTGTGGCGTTGGAATTGAAGGCATAACTCGGGTCAGGAGCCCGGTCCACGCCCAGCCTTTGTGCATACTGGGCCTAGATGCAGCGCTGGTGTCTCCCCCTCATCCCCAGTCAGTTCCCACATGAGATGACAACTGAACACGATCGTGGTAAGACTGTGAACTAGCACAGGCTGCTGGACAAAGGCCACCCCCCCACCAACACGGGCTTCCCTCCCCCAAACCCAGTCCTGCTGGTGCCATGGAAGGAAGATGGAAGTGGACGTTGCTGGGCTTGGTAGCTCAGCTGTAATCCCAGCACTTTGGGAGGCCGAAGCGAGTGGACTGCCTGAGCCTGCGGGTTCGAGACCAGCCCGGGCAAATTGGTGAGCCCTCGTCTCTACAATAAATCACAAAAAAACTAGCCAGATGTTGTGGTGTGCGTCTGTTCTGGCTCCTTGGAAGGCTGAGGCAGAAGGATCACCTAAGTCCAGTAGGTCAAGGCTACAGTAGCCATGAGCATACCACTGCACTCCAGCCTGGGCGACATGAATGAGACTCCAACTTAAAAAAAAAGAAAAGAAAACTAGGAGAAGCCACTAGGGAGACAGAGGGTGGCTGAGCCCCCTTATGAGGAAGGAACATCCTGAAGGAGATGGCCAGGGCCACAAACAGGAAAGGCCAAACAGCATCCTTTATTCTCCCCCACACTTGCCCTGGATGGGTCACAACGTGATTGATAACCTGGAAAAACTTTCAGGAAAATGCAAAATACCACCATTGGTAAAAGAAGAAACAGAAAATTTGGGTAGACTAAACCATTTAGATAAATTGAAATAGTAATCAAAGATATTCCCACCCAAAGGACCTTAACCAGACAGTCGTATAGGTGAGTTCTACCAAATAGATTATCCCTAGCTTAAACAAAATAGGAGGAAAAAAGTTACCAAATTTATTTTATGAGGCCAGTACAATCTAAATTCCAAAACTGAATCAAGGTAAAATAAGCAAAAAAAAAAAAAACCCATAATCTCATCTCACTTATGAACATTTTTGCAAAACTCCAAAATAAAATATCAGCTAGCCAAGACTGATTCACCTGCACACAACCTGATTAAGAGGCAGCATGGTGTTAAGGTCAAGGGCATGACTCAAGTAAGGCAGCCTGGGTCCACATTCTAGCTACGCTACTTAACTAGCTGTAGGAATCTGGTAAAAGCCCCATCTACAGATAAATATGTCCACACACACACAGTCATCCAGGACCTGGTACCCAGGCCCAGTACCACACAACCCCTAACTCAACATCCACCCTCATATAACTAACACGCTCAGACCCTGAAAAAATGCTTCCCAGCAGCCCCTGCCCAGCTTCATAGAAACAAGAAGCCCCCTGAATCCACACTGCGAAGCCTGTGGCATGCGCCACTGCCAACATGAGGAGGACACAACACTGAGGAGCAGGAAGGAATGGAGAGCCCCTCGGGAAGAGAGAAGACAAATCAAGCAACTCGTCAAGTCTCCCTCTTCACACTCCCGCAGAAGGACGTGGCATTTCCTAGCAGCGCTGAGCACCCGTTTTCTTGTTCCTCATCATGCTCCACTTTGAGGCAGCAGAGGCACTCGGGACCTCGGGACCTGGCTGAACCAGACCGGCGTTCGTGACAGCTCCACGTCCAGTTCGGGGACATTGTGAAGCCCTGACCAGTCATAACTCTTCTGTTTGCACATCCCTAGACCAGATATAGTAAGGGAAAAGCCTGATGCCAATGACTTGACAACTAGATGGACACTGAATGCCAAAACTGTGTTCTCAAAAGGTGAACAAATTTAAGCATTAAATAACTGGAATTTTAAAATCTGTATGGATTTGTTTTATTATTTGATATTTACAGAATTCTGAATTTTAGATGAAAAACTTTTTGAAAGCTCAGGAAATTCTTTTTTTTTTTACATGTACTTGAACCTCTAGTTGATAAAAGTCTGTGTATACCATACCTTGAACATAATTATTTTTTTAATCCTTTATATTACTACTATCAATAGAACACAAACTATGGAGAAATCTTGATTATATCAGAATTTATTTTTGTTGAATTGAAGGCAAGAAAAACCTTATAGAATAAATATATAATGTATAAGTTATGTATGAATTTATTACTCACCTAAATATCTCAGACTTATCAATAGAAATAAAAAATGTGCAATCACAGCTAAACTGAGTCATCTCGGTATCTTGTAAATTTTATCTTTATCAAGGTATATTTCTCAGATAGGAGGATAAACTGTGTTTTATTTAATAGTCTGTTAACTTGTTTTATAAGTTTAAATATTTAGAATTGGGATATGTGTGTCCATTTATATTCTTCCCCTTGGCTCTGCAAATGCTGTGTGACTTTGGGCAAGCTAAACAGCCTCTCTGGACTACCTTGTCTTGCCTTAATGAAGGAGATAATAAATAGCACCTAGCTCTATAGAGTTGTTATAAGGATTGAGGAAGTTAATATTTATAAAGCACCCACAACACAGTCTGGCACATCGAAAAGCCTTTGTAAAGGCTTTCAGGCAGAGTAGGATTTAGCATAGAAGTGCAAAAGTTATTTCAATAGATTGGCAAATGCATTTGATCAAATTTAACATCTATTTATTTTAAAAACTCAAACGAGCCAGGCTCGGTGGCTCAGCCTGTAATCCCGCGCCTTTGGGAGGCTGAGGTGAGTGGATTGCCTGAGCTCGCGGGTTCGAGACCCGCCTGGGCAGGCAAGACCTCATCTCTACAATAAATCAAAAAATTAGCCGGGCGTGGTAGCGCGCGCCTGTAGTTCCAGCTACTTGGAAGGCTGAGGCGGAGCCCAGCAGGTCGAGGCTGCGGTGGCCGGAAGCGGCCACCGCACTCCAGTCTGGGCAACAGAGTGAGACTCCAACTCAAAAAAACCCCAAAAAAACTCAAAAGAGGAATTGAAGAGAATTTCCTTCAAAGCCAAGGGGAAGAGTATAAATGGACACACAAATCCCAATCCTAAATATTTAAATGTATAAAACAAATTAACAAACTATTAAATAAAACATAGTTTAGGAATAAACACTGAATAAATGCTACACAGTAAAACCCACAGCAAATGTATCCTCAGCTGAGAATCTGAGACTTGTTTCCTTCAAGACTGGGACTAAGGCAAAGAAGTTGGCCACTACTGCCACAATTCAACATGGCACTGGGGTCCTGGCAAACGCAGTAGGACAAGAAAGAACAAAATGCCAAATAATCGGAAGAGGGAAAACGACCGCTGTTCACATTTAAGATAGTGTCATCATTTATAGAAAAAAGCCAATAGAATCTGAACATGTTCAGAATGACCCACTTAAAAATTAATAGCATTTTCTACATTAGCAATAGCACCCTAGAAAACACAATAGAAAATGAAATCCCACTCACATTATCAATTTAAAAAATATAAACTATTGTAGAATGAGCCCAGATGCTGGAGACTTATATGGAGAAAAATGTTAAATTATTAAAATAACCAAAAAGGTAACTAAATATCACGTTAACACTGTTTAAATGTTAACTCCCCAAAGTAATAAAGATATTTTAATGCAATTTCAAGAATAATTACAGTGGGTTTTTTTTTTTTTAGAGAATGTGGTCAATGAATTCGAAAATTGTCTAGAAGAAAAAAAGGTCCACTAATTGCATAATCTTGAAAAAGAAGAGCAAAACCTCTGTCTTTAAGGAATTAAGAGATGCCCAGAGGTTCAGCTATCCCAACAGCAAGGCATTCTTGGAAAAGCAGCAGGCCGGCGGAAGAGCAGAGAGCTCAGAAAAGGAGCCTCCTGTGTGCCAAGCAGAAGTACCACAAAGGCAGCTCCTGAAACGGAGACGGATGGATGGGGCGGGGGGTGTACAGTATGGAGGAAAATGAAGCTGTGAGCTTATCAGACAGAGACACAGAACAGAACCCCGATGGATTAAAGACCTAAATTTAAAAAGTACAACTATAAAGCTAAGGGAACAGATTGTGGGCGAATCTTTTAGCCTCAGTGTAGGGAAGGACTTCTAAAAACATGACAGAAGACACACATATACACAATTTCTAAGGCAAAAAAAGAGAAAAAGAAAGACAGAGATGTAGCAACCTAAAAATGATCGATTTCTGTTCAGTGAAAACACAGACACATTTAACAAATGCATCAAAATGGGAGGCGATACTAGCAATGTCTAAAAGTGACAAGTAAGAAACTTAGAAACCAACAGAAAAAAGGGCAAAATGATGAGGGGATGGACAATGCGTGTAGCTTTTTTTTTTTTTCCACTCAAGAGACCAGCAATCCAAGCAACCAGCACACGTAGGAAGAGATGGTCACTGGCAACACATGCGGTCGAGTGACAAGATGTTTTCCACACACATATTAGCAAATCTAGAAAGTCACCAACAAGTGCTAGTGAAGACGGGGAAAGGCAGCTCCAGGCCTGCTGGTGGGAGTGACCTGGTGGCCCTCCCGGAAGAGCATCCGGGAACCTGGTGGAACTCCATATGCACATCCTGGTGACCTGGCACATGCCCCAGAGAGGACGTGCTCTCCAAGCCCATCATGCCCTTTACAAAGACGTTTCCAGCAGCATCGTTGGTAGAGTGAGAAGCTGGGAGATGGCTGAAGTGGGCACCATGCAGGGAGGGGCTGGGTTAAGAGTGATCCTTGCGGGTGAGTGGGCTTCAGAGAAATGCAGGCACATCTTGAAAACAGTGAGCAGGCTGGGCACAGTAATCCCAGCACTTTGGGAGGCTGAGGTGAGAGGACTGCCTGAGCCCAGGGGTTCGAGACCAACCTGGGCAACTTGGTGAGACCTCATCTCTACAACAAATCAAAAAAGTAGCCAGGTGTGGTAGCGTGCCTGTAGTTCCAACTACTTGGAAGGCTGAGGTGGACGGATGCCTAAGCCCAGCAGGTCGAGGCTGCGCACTTTAGCCTGAGCAACAGAGTGAGACTCCAACTCAAAAAAAAAAAAAGGCCAGGCTTGGTGGCTCAGCCTGTAATCCTAGCACTCTGGGAGGCTGAGGCAAGTGGACTGCCTGAGCCCATGGGTTCAAGACCAGCCAAGGCAACTTGGTGAGACTTCGTCTCTACAATAAATCAAAAATAACCTTGCGGTGTAGCACGCACCTGTGGTTCCGGCTACTTGGAAGGCTGAGGCAGAAGGATCACTGGAGCCCAGCAGATCAATGCTGGGGTGGCGTGAGTGTGCCACTGCACTCCAGCCTGGGTGATAGAGTGAGATTCCAACTCAAAAAAAAGAAGAAAAAGAAAACAGTGAGCAGTGGAAATGGCAAAGAAGTCAAACGAGGTCCTGAGTAGCACAAGGCTAGTGACGGTGGTTAGGGCAAATGCCCACTTACTTTCCACAGATGCACGCCTATCTCAGGACAACAAACACGTATTCCCACCAGGGGGAACAGGATCAAGGATGGGGAATGAATAAGGTTTTTCGTTTATTTGTTTGTTTTTAAATTGGAGTCTCGTTCCATCACCCAAGCTGGAGTGCAGTGGCATGCTCATGGCCACCCCAGCGTCAACCTGCTGGGCTCAGGTAATCTTTCCACCTCAGCCTTCCAAGTAGCCGAAACTACAGGCGCACGTTACCACACCTGGCTAATCTTTTTGATTTTTATTGTAGAGATAAGGTCTTGCCAAGTTGCCCAGGCTATTCTTGAACCACGGGCTCAGGCAATCTGCTCACCTCAGCCTCCCAAAGTGCTGGGATTATAGACTTGAGCCACCGTGCCCAACCATGAATGAGCTTTAAAAAGTGAAAATCTGACAGGGCCCTTGGCCAAACAAATGGCAGAATGACATCAATATGCTTTACCTGGGGGACAAACAGAAAGATTAAAAAAAATAAGTTGTGTGTTTGAAAAGCACGTTTGGAATGAATGAATGCAAGGCAATCTCATGTGTCTCAATCATCCTGGTAGAGAATGAGATGACTGCTGGACAAGTTTGAGAAATGTGTACCTGGTCCTGGCCCCCTTGCAGGGTCAGGACGACTCACACTAAAAGCTTGAAACAGAGTTCCCAAGAAGACTCTGTGGGTCTCTGAATGGGTCTGTGTCTCTCTGTGTCTCTCAGCCTAAAATGTCCTTCCCAGGCTCAGTACCCTCCAGGTGATTCGTTTTGCTTCCTTAAGAGCCAGCACCTCCGCATCACCTACTCCAAGGTGCTGCCTGGTCCTCCCTCCCAGCAGCAGAGGGTTCCCCCATCCCTGACCCCAGCCCCTCCCCAGACACCTTCTAACTGCACATTTGCTGGTCCAGTACTCTGTCTAGACCATGAGCTCCTTGGGGCACCTCACAGGTGGCAAGTGTTCGCGGTGTGAAGTGACGGTGTGCGCCCACCCCCTGTAGCACTTCTGCTACCTAATTCAGGAAGAGACAGAAGGCAGAACTAGGGTTGATTATAGCTACCTAGTTACACCGCATGTTTCACAGAATTACACACTGAAGCGACCCCTGCCTCCTGGGCAAATCAGCTTAATTAGCTAATTCTTTGAAATCCTGGGAGAGAACCCAGGCGCCCCTAGACTGGAGACATGGTGGGGATGACTTGGATTATGAATTTACCCAAGGATCTGGCTACTCAAAAAAGTCGTTCCAGAGAAAGGGGGACATCCTCCCTCAGGTTTGTCCTTAGCCCCACTCCGACTTTCCAGGTCCCACCGCATCTCTCTCACAGCCAAGTCAGACTTCTTCCTCCCCCTCCACACTCCACTGCTGCTGGAAACCATGGTCCCACTCGCCACTGTGGGCCAGACGCTGCGATAACTGCCTTATCTACATGATACCATTTAATTCTCATAGTCATTGGAGGCCGGGGACTCCACCCCCCCCCCAACCCTTTTACAGATGAAGCAACTAAAGTTCAGAGAGGTGATACACAGCCAGTAAGTGGAAGAAGTCGCTAGAGCCATTCCCAGGTCCATGGGCTTCTGGAATATTCTCTAAACCACACACTACACTGCGCTCTGGAGGGAGAACAAGATGGTTGATAAATGCTGTGCACTTGGCCCTGTGCACTTGCTCCTGAGAGCACTCAGGAGCACTCATGTCCGCAGAACACGGCTTGGGAAGCGCTAACGTGGCATGAAGTCAGCTCCAGAAGCATCAGAGAGGCAGGTCCTGAGAGAGATGAGGGACCCTAATATCATGGCTAATAGCTACCATGCCTCAAGCGCTCACAGCAGGGTTTAGCCACGATATTAATGTCATCGTCAACTGCCATGGCAGCCCTAGCATGTGGCAGCTGCCATCCTAACCACTGAGATGAAAAAAATTGAGGTTCCCAGACAGTGGCGACAGGACCACAGAGCAGCAGGAAAGGTCGGTCTCAGCCCATCTGTCCGTCTGAGTTCTTCCTGCTGGACCAAGCGCCTCTCAGTAGCAGGTGCTGCAAATCGCAGCTATCAGCCTGCAGCCCAGGAGTCCAAGGCCAGGAGTGTAGACACTGCCCCAGGGCTTCTGGGGAGGCCCAGGCATGTCCCTGGAGCAGGCTGGGACACAGGACGCCCGGTCAGTGGCAAGAGTGGGCTCTGCCACCCCCCTGGACCCTCGGGGCTGGTCTAGTGGCTGCTGGAGGGCCAGTGCTATCCAAACTCTATCATTCTGGAGATTCCCAGCCTGGAAGTTAGCGAGTTAATGCTTCAAGCACAAGTTAACACTCAAGCAAGCTACCACCTAGACCTCCCTACTCAATGCAGTCCAAGTTCGGAGCACACTGTCAGTTGTTGAAGAAGAGTCCAGCGGGAAGAGGTCAGATGATAAGATCAAGCACACGGTCGGCTTTTGTAGCCATGTGGATCCAGGCTCAGAATCCTGGATGGGCTACAGGGTAACTGTAAGCCAGAAGCTGGAGTGTTCCTCACCCCATTGGGGACCATCCCTCACCCCAGTGGGGACCATTCCTGTCTACCCCAAATGAAGTTGAGGGCAAAGCTGAGTAAGTGTCAAAGCTGGACTTGAGTGTCTCCATATATACCACTGGCTGCCACTGGCTATGGGCAAGGTGCCCAACTACCCTGAGCCTTGATTTTCTCTTGTGTTAAGCGGGGGAAGTAATGCTTACCTCTCAGGGGATGGTGAGGATTAAATGAGATAGGGAAGGCACCCGCATTTGCTAACACACCTTCAGACGCCCATCACTCCAGCAGCGCTGGAGCCCCTCCCAACACACACACACACACACACACACACACACACACACACACACACACACACACAGTCATCCCACTCCCTCCATCAAGTTACGCCTACCCCAAACCACCTCCTGTCCCTCCTCTTCCCTCTTATCCTTCAGAGAACCAAACCCTCCCCAGCGGAGTTGGTCTGGGCATGCTCAGTCACCAGGACAGCTAGGGGTCCCCAGGACCTGCTGTCCCACTGCTGACTTCATCTCCACCCTGTAGAGATGCCCAGGGAGAGCAGTATTTCCCAGCAGCCCCTGTGGAGCCGCGTGAGCCACCAGCTGGGCTCTCTCCATCACAAGCTTGGCTTTTAACAGCCCCAGAGGAGTTCCTGGGGGTTCGGCCCTGGCAGAAAGGAACATCAGAAGAATGACACGCTGCACAGTGCTGTGCCCCATGCCGGGGGGCTTGGTGTGCAGACCGTCTTGGAACTGCCCGAGTTCATCTTGAGGATGAAAACAGCTGCACATTCAAACCCCATCTGCCTTGTACACGAATGGCATGTACCACCTTGAACTTTGGGAAGATAATCACGACAGGATGTCAGAATCAAAGGGCAGGTGAGGTCCTTCTAAGGGGCTGGGCTGTTGCTACCCCTATCTAACCTCTAGTGACACAGGACCCTCCCCCTTTTCAGCTTCTGTTCCACTGCTTCCCTAACTGGAGTCAAAGGGAACCTGTTACCCCACTTTCTGGAATGTGCTATGACATTCCCTAGCAAAGAGTTCCCTTTTTATATAGCTCCTAAATCTTTCCTCATGCAGCTAAAGCATCCCTCTTATTCCCAAGAAGTGGAAGGCAGGGAAAACTAAAAATAGAAGGCAATTTACATTTGCAGAACACCTGTTATACTTTACTACGTTCTTAGTTAATCCTCACAAGAGCCATGCAAGGTAGTCAGGGTGTTTACAGTGCAGGAAATGGGCTCAGAGAAGCCCACATTTGCACAGAATGAAGACTCCTCCCAGGCTGCCCTTGAAGCCGGGTGTGGCCCTGAGCTAGTTAAGGAGAACTAAAGATGGGGATGGGGAGGTGGAGGTGACTTAATGTAGGACATGACGGCCAGCTCCGGTGACAGCCTTGGGACACGGGTGATGTTGAGAATGGAAGCTATCACACGACAGCACTAAAGAGAGGAAGGCTGGGTCCTTCTAGACTATGGGGCCTATGCCAGCTGGGACTCACCCACCTTGAGACTATCTGAACTGGAGTGAAGCCAACTTCCTACCGTTTAAGCCTCTTATTTGAGGATTTTCTGCATTAAAATCTTAAGCTGACACCATGACCCCTATGTATTCCTCCTCTGCAGACTCTCCTACCACTTCAGCATAAAAAGCCTTAGAGGGAGTAGCCAGTATTGCTAATCACCCCCACCACCACTTCCACAAGAGCATTTCATTTCCAAAGATGCTTTTTCCTGGAGTAAGGACTGGCCGCAATCTGAAGAGTAACTCTCTGGGATCTCTGCGTTACCTACAACTTCCCTTCTGATGGTAGCATCAGCTTGGGACAACCAAGATTCACATAGGAATTTACAATGTAATGCAACTTCATATAGTAGGAATTAAGACACAATTAAGTAAAAAAAAAATACGGCAAAGAGAAAAGTAGAAAATAAGATGAAACCAGGAAGGTACCTGCAAGCAATTTGATTGAGCTTCCTAGCAGCCAAAGCAAAGAAGGAAATACAACAAACACATGGTAACTGTTGGCCGCTCAACATCTATTCCCCAGGCTTCAAGGCCTGAAAGCCATTTATCCTAGAGGGCACAGTGCCGTTGATGGACAATGCCAGCAACAGTCCTGCTGGCAAATGCAATGAGTCTTGTGATAGACCATGTATTTAATCCTCCCAACAACCTTGGGTATTGTTGTTAATCATCAACTTCATTTTACAGACGAGGAGACCAAAGCAAAGGAAGTTAAATAACTCTAGGTCACATGGCTAGGAAGTGGCAGAGCTGTGATCCAGTCCACCAGTCTCTTAACCAAAGGCGTTAAGGTTAGCCAGACCTGGGCTCAAATCTTACCTTCTATCCACTGCTGAGTAGCCTTGGGCAAATGACTGCGCCTCTCTGAGTTTCTGTTTCCTCATCTGTCAGTGGGAATAATCCCATAAACCAAGGAGGGTGGCAGTGAGGGGGTCAGCAAAAGGAATCTGCAAGTGAAGAGTGCAAGTGGCTGGGCGCAGCGGTTCACACTCAGAACCCCGCACTCTGGGAGAAGCAGAGCTGGCAGGGTCACTTGAGCCCAGGAGTTCATGAACAGCCTGGCAACCAAGCGGGAACCCATTTCCACAAAAAGAAGACGAAGAAGAAAGAAAAGAAAAGAAGAAGAAAAATTAGCCAGACATGGTGGCATGTGCCTGTCGTCCCAGCTCCTTGAGAGGCCGAGGCAGGAGGATTGCTTGAGCCTAGGAGTTCAAAGCTGTAGGGAACCACAGCACCCCATGCCATCACGCCACCGCACTCCAGCCTGGGTGACAGAGTGAAACCCTGTCTCAAAAAAAAAAGGACCGTAAGTACGACTTTTCCTGGTGCCCTGGAATTATAGTGGAAGTCAAGATGAAGGAAAAGCGGATCAAGTATCCCCAGAGTCTAGAAAGAAGTGACAAGAAACTGCCCATAAAGGGGGCCAGACCTACCCCCTTCCTGGCCCCTGTGAGGCAGGACTGACCAGAGGACAGCAGAATCAGCCCCAACACCAACTCTCCCCACACGCCATACATGAAAGAGGTTAGCCTTGCGAAGGGCACAGCCTTGGCCGTGAGGGGTCAGGACTGAGGGGAGAGCACAGGCCAAAAGCCAGAGGCTGGCAGGGCGCAGAAGCCACCAGCAGGGCAGGGGGCCCCCGCCTTAATCCCAGGAGCCTGGAAAAGCCTGGGGGATGGGAAGGAAATAGAGTTCTTCAGAGGAGATATGAGATCCCAGGCTCTAAAATGAATCAGATTGCATTTTAACAACTGTAAATGGCCAGAAAATAATGAAATCTCCCCGAAGACATCAATGTCCAAGAAAGAGGAACTTGAAGATTCAAATTCCATTAAAAGCAACAAGTGGAAAATGAAAGCCATCTCCCATTTCCCCATGAGGCACTGAGACCCCTCAGTTAACCAGCTATACAGATAAAGTCCTTTGCACAGGGTCATGCACACAGTAGGTGCTCACAAAGCATCACCTCCACATACGTAAGGGTAAGAGGGCCCCAGCTGGCCACTCCCAACTCCAGCTGCAGGATTTGAACTGTTCAGGCCACAGGTCCCCAGAGCCATCTAACCTGGGGAGACCCTGGATCTGAAACAAAAGGCAGGCAGGCCAGCCCTTGCTTGGGAAAGACCGATTCCGTCCCCCGGCGGGCATCTGGCACTAGTGGACATGGGTGGCACCTGTCAACTGTGCAAGAAAGTCAGAAGATGCCTGCTTGGGCACACTGCTGGCAGGGGAGCTTTCCGATGATCAATAGTCCACCCCTGCTTTCTCTCTCCTGGGACAAGACGACTTTCAGCCCTGAGGATACAGACATGAGCTCAACGGTGGTCCTGTCCCCTCCTGCACCCCAGAGGTAGAGCCTGTCCTCCAGTGAGACCTGCCTCTTGGGTCCACTTCCTACCCCGCTCCACTGACCTCTGTTGGGTTCTCTCCTGCCTCTTCAGTCTGCCACCACCCTGGGTGACAAGAGATGTTAGGATAGGCTCCTCTGACCTCCCCTGGTCTTTTATCTCCCACTGTCACCCCTGCTGGGGAAGGGTCTTAGCAGAACCCCCAAGTCACACCAAGAGAGGCCATCGCTATGAGCAGGAGAGCAGACATTCAGCTCAGGAAAGAGTCCCATCAACTCCGAAAGGAAACAAGGAACCGCTCTCCCCAACGTCAACACAAAGGTGTGACAGGACAAGCAGAGCCCTGAGGGAGACAGGCCCCAGGGGAAGGGAGGCACACAGAAAGGACTCTCGGCTGCCCATCCAAGGCCCGAAGGGAGCAGAAAATGAATGCTGTACATGAACCTCTGGTCTATGCACATGGTGTCATTTGATTATAAGGCGCTGTGTGCCTGCCTTAACTGGGTACCTTCTGAAGCCCCCTCCAGATGTCTGAAGGCAAAATCACATGGTCATACAACGTCATGCAGTTCTTCATAAATGGGGGGAGGGTGTTTCCACACAAATGATCAAACCAGCCACAAGCCTATGAAACCTAGCTCTAAAAGCCTCAGTGTCCCTACTTGACAGGAAGGGTTGAAAGCACATCTTCTAGGAAGGAAAGAGTCCCAAAGATGGATAAGGCACTGAGCACAGGTACTTGCCTACCATAGAAGCCTAGCAAGTGCTTGGTGCGCTCTTTCTTGAGCTACGACAGCGGCAGTTCTCACTTGGCTGAGTCACACAGTACTCTGATGCAAAGAAGAGGGGGTACTGAGGCACCAGGAGGGGCTTTTGGCTCTAGCCCAAAGACAGGCAGGAGGCGGGCACTGACGAGGCTGACGAGGACGGGAATCCCAAGCCCAGGAAGTCGTGCAGATGGCAGAGATGGTGGCAGAACGCAAGTCCCATCTCCAGTTGGAAAAAATCAGGCTGGGGGCGAACGCTTATTTTCTCTCTCCCCTCCTCGTGTGATATGTTTCTGACACTAATCAGGGATCTATCCCCTCAGAGCCAACAATAATGATTAATGGTGTTAAATATAGCCAGAGGCTGCCGGGGCAGAATTAGGCGCCATGCATAAAACATCACCCTACTCGTTAGACAGGCAAATCAGGCTGGCTCTGGGGCCTGCTGCCCGTGGCCCAGAGCCCACCACCAGGTGGCTTGATCCAGCCAGCTCTCATCACGCTACCTGCCCACAGGGGGGTGCCTGCCAGAGGTGCCGGCATTCAGTCTGTGCCCACGTGTGCCCCTTAAGGACCCCAGAGCCACCACTGGGCCCTTGAGCTGACCTAGAATACAGGAACTGTTGCTAATGTGGTGGCTTAGGACTCAAACAAACCTGGGTTCAAATTTCAGCTCTCCTGCTCCCTAACTGTATGGCCTCGGCAAGTCACTTCTCATCTCTGAGCTTCAGTTTACTCTTCTGCGAAAAAGGTTTGATCTTCACAGCCAGTGAGGTGGTATCAAGGCATGGTCGGAGCCAGGCATTTAGCAGGTACTTCTAAAATAGGAGTTCTCGTTCTCCCATCCCTGTATCCAAATAGCTGTGTGACCTAGAGCAAGTTACTCAACCTCTCTGAATCCACTTTTTTTTGCCTACCAAATGGAGATAATGATGGCTACCTTTATGGAGCATGGAAATAAATAAGGTATAGAAAACACCTCACAGGTGCTCAACACATCCATTCGTACACTGCAACTAGGTACCAAGGTCAATTTTGTGCCAGGTACTTGTATAAGGCGCTGAAGATACCACCAGAACTGAGACATTCAGTCCCTGCTCTCATGGAGTTCACAGTCTAATGGGGAAACAGGCAATATAACTACAATTACAAGCGACATTCGAAAGGATAGTCTAAAATAACACAAGGGGCACTGGGGGGGGGGGGGGGCTGGTCCAAGGAGGTGACATGTGAGAAGGTGTCGGCCCTCTGGAGCATGGAAGAGGTCACTTCCTTCCCAGCAATCACTTTCCTAACCTCCCCCTCACATGAGTGTCCCTCCCTTTTACAGGGGTCCCCTTGCTCTCAGGGTGGCTGTGGGTGGCTGAAGGTGGCGGGACAGGGGGTCACAACACCTCATCCCACTAAAAGCAGTGGTCTCCCAACTTCTGACTGTGCATGTGTCCCAGGATATATTTGTTTATAATCAGGAACACACACTGCCTTCCCAATATCATGTACATCATTAAACGCACAAAAATATACCTTTAGAGGAGGAGATGAGAACACAAACAGAAACGCAGTCCTAATTCTGTCTCCTGCGCTCCCTGGGTCTTCCTGCTCTTCTGTGAATACATGCACCTCCTCTGGCGACCACTGATAAGAGCAGCAAGCCTGGAGATGTCCTTGGGCATGCCAGGAGCTCAGCTGGCACACGCGGGCCCTGTCCTCCCTCCTCAGATAAGCTCGAAAGGAGGCGAAGTGCCCAAGTCCAGCTCTTCCTCCAGCACGTACCCTCTGCGGTAGGCTTCGCACTTGGTCCCTTTCTGGTTTGCACGAGGCCTTCTGCAGCTGGGTGGTGCACCTCCCCACACCCCTAGACCTCCCCTGCGCCCACCCTTCCTATGACCCCGGGTGAAACTCCTTGGGCAGGGCAAGTCCTCCTGCCACACCTCTTGCCGTTCCCTCCTCAGGAGTTCCCTCTCCCCACCCTCCTTCCTCACCTGGCTAACTCAGCCGTCATCCTGGGAGCATCCAAACATGGAAGACACAGAAAATGGCATCTGTACAGCATAAATGAGTGAGACAGTCCATGGCAGGTGGTGACCTTCCTGAGGGCTTTGGTCACCCCAACCCTGTCTAGCTGCTCTGAGGCCTGAAGGTCTCAGACCTGGGCACACCTGTATCCTGACTGGGAAGCTCTGAGCTCAGGTCGCAGCCCTCCCTGACCCCTGGCCCCGGCTAACCGGCAGCCTGTGCTCTATCATGACGTTGTAAAGATCTGAGTGACACTAGCTCCTTAGGGCAGAGCTGTATCTTGTGTGCCCCACTTCTGTGGTGTTTAGCCCGGAGCCTGGCACGGATTATATGCTTGGTAAACGTTTGTGAACATGAACTGTGGATACAAAAGTAAAGCACATGTGTGGGTAAGACAGACTTCTTAACTGACACCAGAGGCCTGGAAGCCACAGAAAAAAGACTTTTAAACTATATAACAATTCAGAACTTCTGCATGGCCTGATACAAAGGATCATAAACAAGGTGAACAGACAACTCAATGTCTCTGGCAAAATAACTGCTACACAGAAGTCAAAAACAGGGTTAATATCTATGCTACTTGCCACAGAGAGTGACAAGCAGACAAGAAGGGAACAGAGGACCCCTCAGAGAAATGTGCAAAGGATTTGCAGAGGCACTTCACAGCGAGATTCACAAGCAGTGTCCAATGGGCCAAGGGATGAAAGGCTGCTGGGCCCACTACTTGTGGGAAACGCACATGAAAAGTAACAAGGAAACCTCACTTTACACCTCTCAGCCAGCAGAACTAACAAGACCAGTAACATCTCTCTTACTGGCAGGATAGAGGGAAAATGACTCCTCTCAAAATACTGGGGAAATGTGGAGTGTTACAGCCTCTGGGGAATCCAGTTGGCAACAGCTATTAAAATTAACAGTACACAAACCTTTTGGCCCAGCAATCCAACTTCTGCGATTATACCCCAGAGGAATAAAACTGGTGCCACAGAATATGTGTGCGTGCAAGGAGGTTTATCTCAGAGCTGATTATGGCAAAAAACAGGAAGTGAAACTAACTCCAGTCAGCAGGGTAGTGGTCAGCTAAGTAACTTACGTATATCTACACCTTGGAATATTACACAGCTGGTAAAAAGAATGCACTAGAACTATAGCTACCTGTGTGTGAGAGTTTCCCCAGGGCAAGTGGAATAATAAAGATCCAGGAATGTAAAAACATTCATACACATTTGTAAATGACTCTAAGAAATGGAAAATATGAAAAAGATCTATATGAGGCTGTTAACATGGGCTCCAGGGTAGGAGATGTCCCTGAAGGAGGGTTAGGGAATGAGCAAAGGAAAAAATGACACTAAAATTTATAATATTGCATGAATGCACATACACAAACTGTCTATGAAAGGGCATTTGCACAAGCATGTGAAGAAATGTCCATGTCTCCTTCCTCCTTTAACCCTTTGGGGTCCTGTTCCCTTTCTTTCCCCATTCTTCCTCTCAACTCAGGTCATTTAGACAAGAAAAACAAATTGGTTCTCAGTAAGGGGCCAAGTCACTTATTTATTGCATATGCTTAATTCTCCAGAACACAGTCTGGAACCACAGGCAGACAGACAACTGATAACCAAAATGGATTGTACATGCTTAGCTCTGACGAAAGTGCTCTGAGCTATTTTATGTCATTTTATGAAAGATTTTATCTATTTATTTATTTATATTTTAGTTAGAGTCTCACTCTGTCACCCAGGCTGGAGTGCAGTGGCACCATCACACGTCACCACAGCCTCAACTTCCTGGTCTCAGGTGATCCTTCCACCTCAGCCTCCCAAGTAGCTGGGACTATAGGTGTGCACCAACACACCCAGCTAATCTATTTTTTGTAAAGACGAGGTTTCACTATGTTGCCCAGGCTGGTCTCAAACTCCTGGGCTCAAGCAATCCTTCCACCTCGACCTTCCAAAGTGCTGGGATTACAGACGTGAGCCACCACACTCTGGCCTCATATCATTTTAATAAACTGTCAGCTTATTAAACTCACTGTGTATGACACACCTGAAGGTGACCCCAGTGATCCACATCCTTGTATAACTCTCTCCCCTTGAGTGTGGGTGGGCTCTGCATCTTCCTTCTAACCAATAGGACCAGGCAAAGGTGAAGGAGCATCCATCCTGTGATTGTGTTTCATGCTATTAGACTTCATCTTAGGCTGCAGAGAGGAGCACCCTCCTGCTGGACAAGAAGAAGTAAAGTGCCATGCTGCAAACTGTCTCCAAAGAGGGCCACATGGTAGAGGTCTGCGGGAGCCTCTGGGAGTTGAGGGTGATGTACAACATCTAAGGACAGGCCCAGCCGAAAGCCAGAAATAAGCAGGAACTCTTGGTCACACAGCCACAAGGAATGAACTCTGTCAGCAACCTGGATGAGTCTGGAAGTAATTCTCCCCCAGTCCAGCCTCCAGATGAGAACACAGCCCAGTCAATACCTTCACTGTAGCCCTTTGAGATCTGAGAAGATCCAGCTAAGTTTTGCCTGGGCTCCCAACCCACAGAAACAGTAAGATAACAAATGTGTGTTGTTTTCAGTCTCTAAATCTGTAGTCATTTGTTATGCAGTTATGCAGCAAGAGAAAATATGCTCATCAAGTTAAAACATAAAAGTGTGGACTAAAAATAGATGCCAATAGCTAAGAAATGAGCATTAGGATGAAGAACAGCAGATATAAACTATCTAACAACTATTTGGGGCTCTTTGAGTTCAAGCAAAGGACCCTACAAGCATCCCTGGCATGATCAGGGGGCAGGGTTGACATCTAAGACACTGACGAACCAGCAGGGGGGCAAGGAGATGGAAGAAGAAGTGGACACTTGAGTTATCAACTACAATTGCGTTATCTGCTACATTAAGGAGCTCACCAGCATTTGCTCATCTAGTCATCACAACTGTCTATCTAGTAGGTACTCTTATCTCCTGGAACAGAAGAGGACAGTCCAAATCCTCCCACCAAGAATCAGTGACACACTGCACAGTGGATCTTTTCCAGTGAAGATGGCTTGCCATGTGTTTGCCAGCACACACTGAGAAAGTAAGCCAGGCCAGGCGCTGAAGTGATTCCCATGGACCCAGGGGCAGGTGTCACTTCTGTTTGCGGATGAGGGAACAGAGGCTCATCACGCAGCTGAGTAAGTGGCCCAACAAGCATCCAAACGGCCTCACCAGGTACCAAATCCCATGCTGCATCTTGTCTAACTCCACAGCCCATGCTTTTAGCATACCATACTGCTTCCCATGCCTCAGTTTCCTCTGTCTATAAAAGAGGGAGAAGTGTGGTGCTTGCCTGAGGAGGATTAAATGTCTCAGTGCTTGTCTTAGCATTGAGAAGAGTCCCTCGTGGCACCTGGCCTGTGAAGACCATAATTTCTTTCCAAATGTTCTATGCAGCTCTCAAAAGGAAAAAGAGGGACAAAAAAGGAAAAAAAGTCCATTTCCAAGGAGTAACAGCTCCTGGGAAAATGGATTATTATAAATCATTCTTACAATCCTATGGTACTTTTTCTCCACCCACAGGGGACAACATAACTTGCTTTCTAACATTTTACGTGGCATGTAAGGGGTAAGTTGGCTTCCCGTATCAGAGACTAGACAACTGAGGCCCGGAATGGTTAAAAAAAACTTGACCAGTCTGCATAGTGAAAGGCAGCATGGAAGGTGGACACCTGTTTAGACCTAGAGGGTGATGCTGGACCCACCTCAGAGTTCCTAAGCTCCAAATTATTAATAATTCAAAGGCTTTCAGTCAATGGGTCAAGATATCCCTTTTGAACCAACCCAGGCCAAGAGCTGTGTTTTATGCCAGAATTCCAGGCCAGTGGAGCCTCAGAGAAGCTTCCCCCAGAAAACAGAGTTTATCCTGAGAATGGAAATGAGCAAGGGGCAGCTTGTCTGCAGAAAAGGCCGACGACACCTGCAGCCCAATGACCGTGCAAGTTCTAGATCCCTTAAACCTCCTGAGAAATTAACGTGTCTTGGGAACACACAAGGAAGGTTGCAGAAGCCACAAGAGAGTCAAAAGGCAGCAGGCATGGGACTCCTCCTCCTCTACTCCAAGACAGTTCATTATAGGACACCAGCATTAAGCAATAGATGTTTTTTTGTTTTGTTTTGTTTTGAAGTTGGAGTCTCACTCTGTCACCCAGACTGGAGTGCAGTGGCCGCTCCTGGCCACCGCAGCCTCGACCTGCTGGGCTCTGGTGATCCTTCCACCTCAGTCTTCCAAGTAGCTGGAACAACAGGTGCACGCTACCACGTCGGCTGATTTTTTGATTTACCGTAGAGATGAGGTCTCGCCAAGTTGCCCAGGCGGGTCTCGAACCCACGGGCTCAAGGAATCCACTCACCTCAGCCTCCCAAAGGCGCGGGATTACAGGCTGAGCCACCAAGCCCAGCTAGCAACAGATGTTTTAATTACTGGGCCACCTTCACTGAGAGCCTCCAGGCATAATCTGACAAATGGGACCAGTAAGGGTCACAGGGCCTTAAAAGCCACGCCCCACACAGGGTAGTGGGTAGCTCAGGACTAGCTCCACACAGATCGGGTTTCAAACAGAAGCTTTTGGAATGCCGGGCAAGTGCTTTGTGGTTTCGGTTTACAGCATACTTCCCCCTGGAAGCAAATGCGCAAAAGAAACAACTACAAGGATGTTCACTACAGAATTGTTTATAAAGAAGGAAATGAAACTAAGCAAACTGTCCAAAGGCAGAAGACTGGTGAAGTTACATTATAGCCAGACAACAGAATTCTACGCATCTGGTAAAAATGCTTCATGAACACTTACTTCTTCACTTCTTCACAAATGAAAATGTATTCGAAATTTTAGGTGAAAATACGAGTTACGTGATTATGTATATTACAATCCCATTCGTGTCAAATAAAATACAGAGGAAAAGGATCAGAGGGTCATACAGCAAGACGGTCGCCGTGGCTATCTGTGTGTAATGAGATTAAAGGGATTTTCCTCCTTTTGCTTATCTGTATTTCCTCACTTTTTCCTACCATGGACAGATATTGCTTCATACAGTTTAACAAAAAAAGACAAAATAAGTAATTTAATGCTTAAACCAGGGAGCACTTTCACCCATATTATCTTTCATAATCCCCAACACCAGAAGCGGATGCAACAGCCTCACGCTAAGGTCGCCCCTGACCAAACTGCCAGATCCGACTCCAGCTGCCTGCAGCGCTTAGTGCTCTTCCTTCCCTCGTCCTTCTCAAACTCTCCTCCTCTGGCGGGGGTCCTAACCAGGATCTCCAGATGGTCAGGGATGGGGCTGGGACGAGGGAGGTCTGGGCCCCTGGAGTTGTACATGAGAGGTGTGCCTGTTCCTTGTGCACATTCGTTCTGGGGATGTATCTGAAAAATTCCGATTCTTACAGATGCCTGTGGCCCCCGGGAGGTATGGTCCCTGCCCCAAGCCCTCCAAAACACCTTTCTGCCATGTTCTCTTTGCTCCAAATGCTGCTTCATGGTGGCCCATTCTCTAGTTTCTTCTCCTTTCTGTGCTTCCATGACCATCGTCATCCCCACAGTCCCACCAGCCAAAGATTGGTCCTGCAAGAGTTCTGGTTCCTCATCTTTGGGGTCACTGAGAAAATCAAAAAGAGCTATGTGTCTTTCCAGGGGAAAATGTACACACGGGGTTTTATATATGGATCTAGGCGGCATGCAACCCTCCTAAAGCCTGGATGACCCTGCAGTGGCTTCAATAAATGTCCCCCCAAAATGTATGTCTACCCAGGACCTCAGACTATGGACCTTATTTGGAAATTGGGGCTTTGTAATTAATTACAGATCTTGAGACAATATCACCCTGAACTTAGGCTGGGCCATAAATCCAATAATTTACAAATTCCTGGTATCCTTATAAGAAAAGGAGAGGGGCCGGGCTTGGTGCTTCAGCCTGTAATCCCGTGCTTTGGAAGGCCGAGGTGAGTGAATTGCCTGAGCCCACGGGTTCGAGACCTGCCTGGGCAAGTTGGCGAGACCTCATCTCTACAATAAATCAAAAAATTAGCCGGGTGTGGTAGCGCACACCTGTAGTTCCAGCTACTTGGAAGGCTGAGGCGGAAGGATCGCCTGAGCCCAGCAGGTTGAGGCCGCGGTAGCCAGGAGCGGCCACTGCACTCCAGTCTGGGCGACAGAGTGAGACTCCAACTCAAAAAAAAAAAGAAAAGGAGAGGACACAGAGAAGAAGGTCATGTGAGAACAGAGGCAGAGACTGGAGTGATGCTGTCACCAGCCAAGGAACACCAGGAGTCAGCAGAAGCTAAAAGAGACCAGGAAGGGTCCTCACCTAGAGCCTTTGGAGGGGAGGGAGGAGGCCTGCTGCCACGTTGATTTCAGTTCCGTGACACTGATCTCAGCCTTCTGACCTTCCCAACTCTGAGAGAATATATTTCTATTGTTTTAAGCCACACGGATTGTGGTAAATTGTTACAGCAACCATAGGAAACTAACCCAGCCCCCAGTCCCAGAGAGACCATAGATCCCAGTCTAGAACCTCCTTGATATTAACCAGTAGTTGCCAAATCTGTAACTTCAGGCCAGAGCTCCCCGGATGCTCCCCAGCTGTCTCACTATCCTTCAGCCTCAGTGTGTCCCAAATCAGGTTCATCTCCCCCACCCCCAAGCATGCCCCCACCCCACTCTTCCTCCAGTGTTCCTGATTCAGGACTAGTACCATCAGCCCAGGAGCTAAAACCAGCATCCTCAGCCATCATCGGCTCACACCCTCCCCTCACCTCCTACATCCTATTAAAAAAACAAAGCAAAAATTAAATTACTGCTAACATACCCCCAGTCTACTTCCAAGAGGGCTGGATGGTTTGAAATTCTAATTTGTTTTCCAAGGTCTTAAAATAATTTCACAAGGGCCCCAAATATGACGCCTCCATCCCTGCCTGCATCCCACAGCAGGAGGCCAAGCTGCAGTGTGCAGAACCTCAAGGAGGGAAGGACAAAGTCTGAACACCGGGAGCCTGGGCTCCACTCCAGGTCCCTCAGCAGGCAAGCCCCAGGCCCTCTCTGGACCTCAGTTCTCTCATCTGTCCTATGAGATGGGAAGCACCCTAAGGTCTGTCCAGGCTAGTGCCACTTCTTTGCTACAGTCAAGTTTTAAACCAAAGGCTGTTAGCTTTTTTGGATCCATGGACTGTGGCAGATTCCCCAGTGCTCACTCACTTCCGGGTCCCACTCCCCAAGCAACAGAAGACCAGCTCCCAGTGTGGCCGTGAGACTAGCTTGGACCTGTCAAATGTGAGCGGAAGTGATCACTCTGGGACAAGGCTTTTAAAAGACAATGGTTCACCTCTGTGCTCTGCCCCCTTCAGTGGAAATCACGGAGGCCGCGTGTTGAGAGGGTACAGCCATGGATCAGTCGGTTTCATCTCCGAGTTACTACGTGGAAGAGAGTCACTTGGCTCATCTCAGACTTCAGCAGCGGCAAGAAGTAGACTTGGCTGCTTTAAACCACCAAGATTTCGGGGCATCGTTATTAATACAGCACAGCCTGGCCCATCCTAACATAGTTCTAACTCCTTCTGAAGATCCGAAGAGGAGGAATCAGGCAGAAAGACAACAGGATTTCCCCAAATTCACATAGACACAATGTGGCAGAGCAGCAGTCAAGCCCAGACAGGATGGCAAAGGAGTTTAATGGTCTAGGATCCTCTGACTCACTCCAAATGCAAGGCACAAGGCAGAGGTCAGAGGAGGCTTTCCCTGGAGGCCCACGAGAGCTGAGTGCTGAAGGAGGCCAGAGGGCCTGAGGGGATAAAAGGGATCCGGGAGAGCCATCGGCAGGTACTAATACCCAGAGGAGAAATCAGTCAGTTGCAGAGCTGTGAACTGTGCAGCACAGCTGGAATCTCAATGTGTATGGAGAAACGGCTGGAGAGGCAGGGACAGCAGTATAAGCTGGGGGCAGGGCAGGGATGGGAGCTTTTCCAGGGGGGCTGCCTGCCCCGCCTCCAGGTAAAACAGCTCTGGGGAGAGGCAGACGCGCCAGTGTCTCCTGGCCGGACCTGTGCACAAGTTCCTCCACTCCCCCACACCAGCCACTCCACTCAGGCACTTCATCAGCCAACCCCTCCCCTACGCACAGACTCCTGTCAACGTCTGGGAGAGCAGGCTCCAGGGCGCCAGCCTTTCTGGGCTTGGACTCTCAGACACGACCACCAGAGGCTCATCGACACAGCGCGATGCCCAAGACAGCCTGTTTCCACAGTCCGGGCAGAAAGGGCCCTCAGATTCTAGTCACCCCTCTTCCAGGCTCACAGTGGGGAAGCAACTTACCTAAACCACACAGCATATCCAAGGCACAGTGTTATGTCTGGAAGCAGATTGCACCCTAAGAGTACTGTCCTTCCCTGAATACTCTCGCTTCTTGGGATCCCAGGGTCTCTGCAATTTGTTTCACCAGAAAGTGGCCCATCTCTGAATCAGCAGCCACAGCCAACAACATACCTTCACTCACATGGTATAAATTCTATATGTTATTTACTTACTTACTTATTTATTTATTTATTGAGTTGGAGTCTCACTCTGTCATGAATTCTATAGTTTTTATACAAGAGGGAAAGAAAGATGGTTCAGGAGTCTCTGGGAGCAGCTAAACTCGGGCTCCTTCATGGGCTCTGGCAGAGACCCCAGCTCTGCGTTCCCCCTCCCCAGGAGCCTAAAAGACACCCTAGTGTCGGGCCCAGGAAATGTGTTAGCCTTGTGGCCCTTCTGAGCCAGTGAGATGCCACCAGGGAAAGACAAGTCCAGCACCAAGGCTAGGAAAATCCCAGGGTTCGGTGCTAGCGAAACCCCTTCTGCCCACCAAGCCTCCTAAAGCTGCTCCATTTGCCCCGACACAGGGGACAACTCACAGCTTGTTGGCAAAGCGCACCCATGGATAAATACATGTCTCAGCAGAAAGTAATCCCCAACATCCCCCAACACTAGCTGGGACTAACAGAACATGTCTCCCATTCAAAGCAGCCAACAGCCCCCACCACCCAGCAATGCCACCTACCAGAGCACACAGTGTGACAAGGGGAAAAAGAGGAAAAGGCAGCGGGAACACACATACTACCAGTCCTCTCCCTTGCAGTCATGGCAGACATCACTAATCAATCATCAGGTTCTTTTCCCACTGAGCCCAAGCACAGCCTGGAGTATCTCTGTAAAGGCCCATCTTTCAGTTGGCACACACAATGAGTGTCATGTCCCATAGCAGATGTCTCTAGCCAAGGATCTCAGATATCAGGGCTACCTGCCACCACCGGACACATGATTAGACCCCTGGATGACCCTTGACTTAGACCCCTGTGTCCAGTGGTGGAGCCAGATGGCAGAACCCACCTGGGAAAAGCTGCCTACCGAGAATTTTTCTGCAAGCTTGGTGGCATGAGCCCTAGGTACCAGGGCCACCAAGCTCTGGTCTGTTCTAGGGTGAGGTCACCCCAGGGATGGTGCTAGAACCCACCTTATCTGATGAGCAAGCTGGGTACAGGACCAGGACCCTCCCTGCTTCCCTGTCCAGCTGGGCTCCCTGGGCTCCAGACTTCCTGCCTGACGTCAGCCCCAGGTCTCTAATTTGCTGCATGAACTTGGGCCAATTCCAGTCCCATCTGGCCTCAGTTTTCCCACCTGTATTTTGAGAGTGGCAGACTTAATTCCGCTCTGATTAGCTAAGTCCTCTCAGAGTGTGCGGAGGGAGACCCAGAGGGCTGAGCCAGCATGGGGCCCTCCCAGAACTCTAGGGAGGGAGTACTTCCTGGGAACCCCCAGGCCTCTCTCTCCTCCAGGTCCATGCCTCCTGCACATGAAGCAGGCAAATAAAGAGGGCTGGAGGGATGACAGAGAAGGAGGGGGTGCCTGACATGGCAGATGCACCCACCCAGGTGAGGGGGACACCTACGGCCAGAGATGCAAACAAAGGTGCTGGAGGCAAACCAAAGGAGGCATACTCAGCTCCAGGGACCAGCTGCCTCCATCAGTCCCCCCCCCCCCCGCCCCCGCCCCAAGGCTCAGAACCTGGCACCTTAGGCTGCTGGGATAGTTCTGACTTGTCTGCTACTCCCTTGCTCACAGCTTCCTGTTCCTCAGACACTCCAGGCAGAGGCCTGCCTCAGAACCTTTGCCCTTGCTATACTTCTGCCTGAATACCTTCCCCCAGCCCCCAACAGCAGCACACTTGCTCTTTTATGACCTTAGAGTCTCAGGTGGCCCCTTTTCCATGGGCCTTCCCTGGCCCTTGGGGAGTTAAGTTTGCAAGCATCCCTAAAATCCCCCAGTATCCCGTCCCCATTCCCTACCTTATTTTCCCTATTACACTCGTCACCGTCTGACACACTGTCAGTTCCATGCGGAGCTGATGTTTACTAAATACCCACCATGTGTCAGGTGCTGTGTCTGGCCCTGAGGACATAGCAGTGGACAAGACAGCCCATACCCTGCCCTGGCTGGCAGAAGAGCTATCCTCATTAGCAAAACAGGGAGTGCAGGACAGGGGTCAAAGGCAGGAAGCAGTTATCTGCCAGGCTGCCAGGCTGCGGTCACAGAAGCGCCCCCCTCTGCCCGCGAGAGCCAAATGCACCCCAATTTTGGCCTGAGAGAACCCCTGGTTAGTTCTGGATCCATAGTGGGCCACGCGTGCTCTGCACTGTCCTCACCTAAGAAAGAGAGGAAAAGCTTCCTCTTGGGGTTGGTGCGAGAGCAGATGCCTACCATCTCTGACCCCCACCACGCACAGGAGTCGGATAAGCGCCCCATGCCACATCCTCAGGACGACCTTGCATGGGCGGCCTCCTCCTTCCAGGCCAGCACTGTTGCACGCACTCTGTGAGAAGCACTCTTCTAATCCTCTCACCAACCTGTGAGGGATGCTCAGATGATCCCCACTTTGCAGAGGTAAACTAGGGCACAGAGAAGCCAAGAATGCTGCCCGAAGTCACACAGCTAGGGGGAGAGTGGAAATCTGAGCCCTGGTGGCCCCACCTCTTCTCCCTCAGGCTAGACCGGCCCCATGTTAGGTCAAAGAACCAGGACAAGCTGGAGCTCTGGAAAAGCTCATGCCACACACACAACTGGGTGACTCTGTGGCACAATAAATACCTACTTGGGGGTGGAGCTTAGCTGCCACCAATGCCTTTGTCTGGCTGGCTCACCTGTCAACACTTGCTACATGCCAAGAAAGGGCTCCCCATGCACCCCAATCGTTATCACTCATGTCCTCTCACTTCACATCAGAGGGACCAGAGAGGCGAGACAGCCTGCCTCAGCTCACACAGCAAGGCATGGTGGCTGGTGAGCCGGGAGCTGCAGCTAGAATCCCAGGGGCCTGACTCCCAGCCTAGGGATCTCCTGCCATCAGAGGGGTGCTGGCGGGCACTCAGCTGGCAGCCAGGAGCCGGGAACAAAGAAAAGCGCCACTTCCCCCCAACACATAAAACAAGTCTCTAATCCTTGTTATTAATGTAAATAATCTTCCAGCAAGGAAAGCGAGCGCCCTGCCTTCCCCGGGGGCCCCAGGGATCACGCCTACAGTGTCCGACGCAGCAAGGACAATAACCAATTGGCTCTTATTAAAACTCCAATAATGCTGGTATGATTGCTGCTTTGATAAGCTCGCTGCAGTGAGCCAGGGTCAACCACATTAGGAAAATGTAATTAGACTAATAAATTCCGGGCAATCCTTTTTTTTTTCCTTTCCTCTTTGCTCCAAGGAGGACTCACTCGCAAGACCTCATTACCCACATGGAGGCCCTGTTGCGGGCTCCGCTGCAAAGGAAAGCAGTTCTCAGACCGCCTGGGTCTGCCCCAAAGACCCCTCAGCTCCAGAGTATATGGCATGGCAGCGGCTCCAGGGAGCCAGGAGCTGGGGGTACAGGACCACATTCCCACCAAACGCCACTGCTCTCCTCGCAGTCAAAGGGGAGCCCCCGCCTCCTCCACCCTGATGGGGTCCCCACTCCCTGGTCCAGTGAGGTCCTGCTTACACTAGATCTCTGGTGAGTTTGTGGGTCAGAGCTAGGGCGCTGCCCTGACCCCCCTGGTGTTGACTCTCCCCAGAACAATGGGTGGGATCTGGACTCAATCGAAAACCAGTATGGTGCCTTGAGGTCTCAGAAGACCCGTCACTGCGCTCAGGGAAGGGGCAGACCTCAGAGGGCTCAACCTCACTCAGAGCACAGAGACCCTCATAGGCGCTAAGTAACAGCCACTTCAGGGCAAGGCCAGCCTGACAGGGAAGCCCGTATTCAGAAAAGACCCTCCCACCTCGTAACTCCTGATCCAAAGTGCAGTCAATTCTGCTATAACACTAATTTTGAAAATGCAAATGTGTTCCAATGCGATCAATAATAATTTGAGCATCATGCAAATTTCTCATTTCCCAGGCAGGACTGTGTCCCTAGAAACATGGAATGGACACAGGAAACTGACCTGGCAGGGCAAGCCTCACAGGAGCACCCGAGTGCCCGTGCCCCGAGGACCACATGCTGCTGCCCATGCTGGGTTCAGCTCACGGCCCATCTCCCTATCCTCATCCACTCACACTCAGCAGATGCAGCCCCTCAGCCTCCCCCTCCCCTCCTGCATTTTTTCTTTTTCCTTC
>CAUYQG010301737.1:0-14102 GCA_963574415.1 Tarsius wallacei | reverse complement strand
ACCCTCCTCTACTGGAGTCTGGCCACTGGGGGGTGGCCTCGCTCTCTGTTGAAGCATCTGTACAAAGTACAGTGTGGAGCAGCACGCTGGTTCCCACTGACAGGACACCATAGTGCTGCATCCTCTGTGACAGAAATGCCTGAGACATGACCCAAGGGCCCGTGGGGGCAGAGACCTGCTGTTCTGACTCCTTCCCACCACCCCCACTCCAGTCTGCACTGTGGGCTGAGGGGGATGGCCACCCACTTCCCCATGGCATGAAGGCCCTGCTCAGTCCAGTGACAGTCTGTCCTGGGCCCTCCGCGTCCTGCTGGGGTTCACCAGATGTGGGCGTGCTAGTTTTCCAACTCAGCAAAGCACTCTGGGCGTGCAGGTGGCGGAGGCCACATCTGAGCGAGGCCCTGTGGCCCAGGGCAGCCTAAGGCTGCCCGAAACTCATCTAGAGCTAGCTCCTCATCCCCAAGTGAGGGGGGACAGACAACAAGAGTCTCAGCATCTGGGGCCCGATCACATCCTCGGAGATGTTTCTGGGAAAGGGTGAGATGAAGAGCCGTGCCACTCCACAAAAAGACCTGGCGGCTCCTTTCTGGCAGCCCTGGAGGCTCAAGCCCTTTCCCAGCCTGGCTATGGCTGGCAGGGTCCGGGCTCTACTCTTTGACCTGTTTTTGAAATCTCAGGGTACTGGGGAGAGAACGTCTCACTGAATCTGCATCCTCTCCCCTACTCCATGAGACTGGAGATTGCATCACATTGTGAGCTGAGCGGCTACATACCTGGGTACTGAGCACAAGGGAAGCAAACCTCTCACATGCGGCAGACACGTACCCAGCCACAAGGACTTTGGGTATCTCACAGGTGAAGGCCTCAGCCATTTCACAGCTGCCCACACTGGTGATGCAGTGCAGGGCCAAGCCCATGAAGGTGGGGTTCCAGCTGGCCAGGTCGTTCTTGATGGCATGTTGATCAAGCAGATCAGCTTGCTATTGGCATTCACCAGCACGGAGATGAACAGGTAGCCCTGTTCCCAGCCCTGGTTCTGGGAAGCCAAGAGAACAGAACACACGTGAAGCTCTGGGTGCCCCACAGCCCCAAGACCCAGCACATGACGACACAGACACCTTGGCCTTCCACAAACCCCAGCACTGCCTACTACCCGTGGGTCAAACTGTCCTCAACTCATGAGGGGAAGGAGCCGTCGCTGACACGTTGATTTCGACTACAGTGATTTCCAGAAACCCAACTGACTGCTGCCTACTGCTCCTGAATCTGTGTCTCAGTGTCCCCCCCAGTCCTGTGTCACCGCCACCTCTTCACAGCCATCCACGTGGGTCGTACCCTCCCCGCCCAGGGGACCCATCTGATCACTGACAGCCCAGGTTAAAGGCTCCCAGAAAGGCCAGCAGAGAGCGCCCCCTCCCAGCCACACAGCCCTGCCAGCCCCTTTTCTCATGCCCAGGACTCTGGTGGGCACTATGTGCTATGCTGGCCCTGCTCGTCCCGCCCACAGCCCCGCAGTCATCTTCCTCTCACCCCAGCATCAGCATAGCACACCTGTGTCCCTCCCTCAGTCCTTTCTGGGGCACTGGGCATGCCTGCCGTTCTGTTTCTGTGGGGCTGTTTGAGGCCATCTCCCTGGACAATGGCTGCTTCTGGCCCCCATGTCCTCAAGTCCCCCAACCTGGCACAAGATTGGTGCACAGCAGATACTCCGTAAGTGCTCATTCAGTAAATGCCAAAGCTTAATAAAAACCCGGAGACACCTGGAGTGTCTTTGAGTTTCTGTAAGTTAAATCTTTGAAAAAAATTAAATTCACTTTGTAACACTGGAAAAACACACAGAACTCATGTTTCCATGAAGAATACAGAGCTAAGATTGAAAACTCCAGGAAGGCTTTGGTGGGAAGAGCCCTAAGGCTGGGTGCCTGGTCCCAGACAGGGAAAGGGCTGGGAGGAGGCAGAGGAGCACCCCCGAAGACATGACTCCAGCATATGGAGGCAGCACCCATTTCAGAAACAAAGCCGGGCACGAGTCCATGGAACAAGTCCACTCAGGACGGTGTGTCAGCGAGGCCCTGCAGGTAGGGAGACAACCTCCCGCCTTCTTGAGGCTGGCCTCATGGGAAGCAGCCAGCCACCTAAAGCTCATGCAGGGCTCATGTGTCACTCATCAAGGCCACAGGGAAAATCCCAGACATGTCAGACACAAGGTCATAAAGACAGTAACAGGAGGCCAGGTGCAGTTGCTCATGTCTGTAATTCTAGCACTTTGGGAGGCAGAGGCAGGAGGACTGCTTGAGCCCAGGAGTTGGAGATCAGCCTAGGCAACATAATGAGACCTCATCTCTATAAAAGACCAAAAAATTAGCTGGGCATGGCGACACGCACCTGTAGTCCCAGTTACTCAGGAGGTTGAGACAGGAGGATTGCCTAAGCTCAGGAGGTCGAGGCTGTGGTGAGCTGGGATCATACCACTGCACTGCAGCCCAGGCAACAGCATGAAACCCCGACACCAAGAAACTTCTTTTGAAGAAAGCAGCAGGAAAGGGGATGGCCCCCTCATAAAAACCACCTCACCCAGGAAGCAGAGACCCTCCATCACATTCCTGCTTCCCAAAGGGCTTGGGAGCACGCAGACGGGCTGGGGGGACTGCAGGGCATCAGCACCAGGCATTAAGGCAGGCCAGATGTGTGTCTCCATGTGAGCCACCCCATGGCTCACTTCAGTGGGGGCAAAAGAGGAGCAGGAGGGTCTCTGGGGACACAGGGTCTTGGGCACAGCCAGGCGCACGCCGCCATCCTCCACGCCTCCACCTACAGCGATACTCATGATGTGCTTCTCCATGTATCTGTTGGTACTCAGCAGGTTCACAGCTTCCATGTGTCCAAAGCCAATGTTGTGACCAAGGAGGAAGATGAAGAGCAACTTGCAGATATATATATATTTTTGCTGTAGCCATCGAGAGTCCTGTCACCTACAGAAAAGGTGGGAAAAGATTTTAATCCAGGTGAGGGAGGCAGGCGAGGGCTAAGAATTCAGTGGCAGACCACGGGAAGTACAAGTGTGGACCCAGTCCGGGGAGCTGGGTCTCAGCAGCAGGGCAGTGTGCTGACGGGAGTAATGTTTCTAAACCGCATGTGCATCCGAATCCATATCCTTGGCTTCCCTTTTAAAAACAGACACTAGAACACCCAGCAGCAAGAGCCCACCCTCACAAGACAGCCCTGGGCAGGGGCAGCCCAGCCAAGCATTCTGGACCCCACTCTGAGCCGCGCAACCATCGAGGTCCACCAGCGAGGGCCTGAACTCTGCCGTGAGCTCACAGGGTCTTTCAAACTGGTCTGTCACCCTAGGCAGATAAGCGCACTCTAAATTATCTGCCATTTCACAGCCATTTTAGGACAATCACCTTGTCACAAAAACAAGACACACACACACAAAACTGAAAGGATATGTTTCCTTAGCCCAATCATAGCCTGTCTGAACACCCCAGCCATGACTGCAGCAAGGCACAGGCAAAACATGAACCTGGCAGAAGATAAAAGCCCACTGAACACTTCAGCCTGGCCAGGAGGTCCCTCTTCCCAAGGAACGTGGGAGTGCTCCTCAGAGCCTCCTCTAACAGGCTTGAGGTGAGTGGGCAAGGCCGCTCTGACAGGCCAGGTCTCACGGTGACTGCTGTCACAGTGTGAAGGGACATGGCTGGGAAGAGAACCCAGCAACACCCAGCCACTCTGGCCCCATTTTTGCGAAGGCTGGGACACCATAACTCCACAGCTAGGGCTAGCCAACTTCTCAGGGCTGTCTGGAATAAAGAACCCCGTGTTTCTTGGGGAATGGCGCATTACAAGCCCACCAGTTGGACACCACAGTTTAGGAGCATGTAAGAAACCCTTCTCATTTTCAGTAGCAAATTAGCATAACATGACAGACAAGGCTGAGCATGCTGGCGCAGGCCTGTAATCCCAGCGCTTCAGGAGGCCAAGGCAGGAGGCTTGCTTCAGCCCAGGAGCTCAAGACCAGCCTAGGCAACATAAAAATTAGCCAAGCATAGTAGTGTGCACCTGTAGTCCCCGCTACTTTGGAGGCTGAGGCAGAGAGATCACTTGAGCCCAGGAATTTGAGGCTGCAGTGAGCTGTGACTGCAAGCAAGACCCTGCCCATCCCTAAAATAAAATGTGTTTTTAAAGAAACAAAAAGATTTGCCCCAGAACAATCAAGACGTGTGTGGGGTACACAAACAGGGTTGGCTCATCATGGCGATGGCCAAGTCTCATCACATGCCACCCTCTCCTGCTGTGTGCATCCATTTAACAAAAAAACGAAGCCAGATCCCTCTCCTGTTACTCAATTTTCTTAAAATGAAACCAAAAAGGCCACACAAGAGTGTCGCACACCTCCCCATGTAAACGCAACACTTGGACTGCACATGGCCTGTGGGTACAGCATAAGGGCCTGGCGGCCCAGTCCTGATCAGCCTCCAAGGCAGAATGTCCAGGACTCAGTCCTCACAGCCCTGCAACACAGTGGCTCACCCATGGGCTTGAAATGACAAGGTGGTCTCAGGAAGGCCGCCCCAGTGACGACACGAGCCACAGTAGGCCCACTGCCACACAGCCCATTGCAAGCAACGTGCTGGCTGCTTTCGTGTGTCACCCTCACACCAACAGGGGCCCTGCTGGTGGAGACAGAGACCTCAAAGGACACGCTGGAGCACAGCAGGCCCCCTCAGGTCTCACGTCACAACAGTCCACCTGCACAAAAACAAGATACACACACATAAGACCAAAAGACTGGCAACATCTTCCCGATGCCTGGAACATCTTTTAACCAATTTCTGCCTGGACTTTACATCTTAAGACAATATGAGGCAAACGCGGGCTATTTTAACAAGCCTGGTTTTGTGTATTTCTTACTTGAATAAATTTTTTAATTTTTTTGTATTTATTTATGTCAGTTTCACCACAGTGTCTACTTAGAATCTGCAAAACTCTCAATTAACTAACCCACTCTCTGATCTTAAGCTAGGTCTGAGAAAATCCAGGCGACAAAAGAAAAAATATACTGGACTCAATCAAAATGTAAAGCTTTTGTACATGAATGGACGCTATCAACACAGTGAAAGACAAGCCCAGAATAGGAAGCAGACCTGGGAGTCACACTCCAGACAGGAGGGTGACAGGCAGATGACGCAGAGAACACCTAAGCCAACAGCAAAAAGCCCAACTCCATGAAAACACAGGCATAGGACTCAGGTAGACGACAGAGAGAAAGATACCCCGTCTAGACAGCCCTAGTCATTCGAGAAATGCAAAGCGAAACCACAGCCAGGCACCGCCTCATACTCACCAGAATGCCACCACCAAAGCACAGAAGGCTGGGCGCAGTGGAGCACACACAATCCCAGCTACTCGGACGACTGAGGCAGGAGGGAGTTCAAGGCCAGCCTGCGCGACACAGTGAGACCTCGTCTCTCTAAATAAATAAACAAACAAGGAAATAAAAAAAAAAAAAACAAGCACTGGCAAAGGTGTGGAGAAATTGGAACCCTTGTGCATTGCTCGTGAGAATGTAAAATGGTATAGCTGCTATGTAAATCTGAGGTAGTTCTTCAAAAAATTTAAAATAAAATTATAGGCCAGATGCGGTGGCTCACATCTAAAATCCTAGCACTTTGGATGGCCAAGGTGAGAGAATTGCCTAAGCCCAAAGGTTTGAGACCAGCCTGGGCAACCTGGTAGTGAGACCCCATCTCTATAATAAATTAAAAAATTAGCCAGGCATGGTGGTGTGAGCCTGTAGTTCCAGCTACTTGGAAGGCTGAGGTGGAAGGATCTCCTGAGTCCAGCAGGTGGAGGCTGTGGTGGCTGTGAGTGTGCCACTTGCTCTCTAGCCTGGGCGACAGAGTGAGACTCCAACTCAAAAAATAAAAATAAATAATAAATAAAATAAAATTATAGGCTGTGCACAGTGGCTCACACCTGTAATCCCAGCACTTTGGGAGGCTGAAGCAGGAGGATCACTTGAGGTCAGGTGTTTGAGACCAGTGTGGGCAACATGGCAAGACCCCATCACTATATAAATACAAAAATAAAAAAATTAGCTGGGCTCTGCTAGATGCAGTGGCTCACGCCTGTAATCACAGCATTTTGGGAGGAGGAGGCAAGAGGATTGCCTGAGCCCAGGGGTTCAAGACCAGCCTGGGAAACTTGGCGAGACCTTGTCTCTACGATAAATCAAAAATTAGCTGGGCATGGTGGCACGTGAGCCTTTGGTTCCAGCTACTTGGAAGGCTGAGATGGAAGTATTGCCTGAGCCCAGCAGGTTGAGACTGCAGTGGCTGAGAGTGTGCCACTGCATTCCAGCCTGGGGACAGAGACTGCGCCTCAAAAAAAAAAAAAATTAGTTGGGCTTGGTGGCACACATCTATAAACCCAGATAGTCTGGAGGCTGAAGCAGAAGGATCTCTTAAGCCCAGGAGGTCAAGGCTGCAGTGAGCTCTGATCACACAACTGCACTCCAGACTAGGCAACAGAGTGAGACCCTGTCTCTTAAAAAAAAAATCAAATTACCATATGATCCTACAATTCCACTTCTGGGTACAGATCAGAAGGAAAAGCAAAGATTAAGGCAGATACCTGTGCCCCTGTGTTCATAGCAGCATCATTCACAATAGTCCAAAGATGGAAGCGACCCACGTGTCCATCAACAGAAGAAGAAATAAAACATAGGACGTGCACACAATGGAGTGTTGTCCAGCCTTTAGAAGGAAGGCGTTCTCGCCATACTCTAAACACAGATAGTAACTCTTGGGGCCACAGGGTTAAGTAAGAGATGCCAGATGTAAAAGCACAAACACTGAGTGGCTCCATCTTCACTGAGGTCCCCAGATGGTCAAACTCACAGGCATGAAAGCAGAAAGCAGAATGGGGGTGCAGGTGGCCAGGGGTGGGGAGTGCTTCAGGGCTGCTTCAGTTCTACAAGAGGAGGAGCTCTGGAGATGGACAGTGACGATGGTTGCACAAGGATGTCAGTGAACCTAACACTGAGCTGCCCTCGAGGTGCTTAAAATGGTAACTGTTATGTGTATTTTATCACAATTAAAAATGTTAAGGTCACTAATAAAAATATTCTTGGGCCGGGCTTGGTGGCTCAGCCTGTCATCCTAGCACTTTGGGAGGCCAAGGCGAGTGGATTTCCTGAGCCCGCAGGTTCGAGACCAGCTCAAACAACTTGGCGAGACATCGTCTCTATAATAAATAAAAATTATCTGGGCATGGTAGCGCATGCCTGTAGTTCCAGCTACTTGGAAGGCTGAGGCGGAAGGATCGCTGGAGCCCAACAGGTCGACGCTGGGGTGGCTGTGAAAAGCAACGATGAAACGATTCTCTATTTTAAAAGATCAAATACAAAATTAACTTGGAGATGATGTCACCTAAGCTTTATAGTCCAGCCTGAGCAGTCCTGATTTCCTTTCTTTTCTTTTTTTGAGTCTGAGTCTCACTCTGTCACCCAGGTTGGAGTGCTGTAGCTGGGTGATGGCCACCACAGCCTCGACCTGCAGTCCTTCCGCCTCAGCCTCCCAAGTGGCTGGAACTACAGGTACCATCACACCTGGCTAACTTTTAAAAAAATTGTACAGATAAAGGCTCACCAAGTTGCCCAGGCTGATCTCGAACCCCTGGGCTCAGGTGATCCTCTTGCCTCTGCCTCCCAAAGTGCTGGGATGACAGGCAAGAGCAACCACATATGGCCTGTCCTAACTTTCGAGTGCAGAGAGGAGCGAGGATATTTATGTGTTAACTTTATTCCTAAATATCTCACATACAAGAAAAACATTCTCCAGTCACATGAATTTTTAGGGTCAAAGTCTTAATAACTTTAAACACTTGGTTCTAGTTTACTGTTTATGTAAAGCTAAAGAAACACAAAATAAAAATAAAAAAGAAGCAAAAAATATTCAAAGTAAATTAATGCAAATTAAAAAAAATTTTTTTTGAGTCGGAGTCTCACTCTGTTGCTCAGGCTGGAGGGCAGTGGCACATTCATGGCCCCTGCAGCCTTGACCTGCTGGGCTCCGGCGATCCTTCAGCCTTAGCCTTCAAAATAGCCAGAACCACAGGCATGTGTCATCATGCCCGGCTAATTTTTTAAAAAATTTATTATACAGACAAGGTCTCACCATATTCACCAGGCTGGTCTCAAACCCCTGGACTCAGGCAATACTCTTGCCTCTACCTCCCAAAGTGCTGGGATTACAGGTGTGAGCCACCATACCTGGCTGCAAATTAACTTTCAAATCTCATCTTTTCCCACAGCTGTAAAACCACTTTACGTTTTAAGATCTGAGGACAAAGTTTTAAATATTTTATATTCTTATCCTTAATTAAATATAACATTCCAATCTCTTTAAGAATTGGTACCACAGACTCTCCTTGTCACAAAGCTAAGTGCCACACTGGAAACCATCAGGAGACTTGCTGGTCTCATAACCCATCCTTCCTAACATCCCAACCCTCCAGTCACTCAGCTTCTAAGGCTGCCCTCCCTTGTCTCTGGGTCCAACACCACTGTGTCTTAGGGATGGGAACACAGCTATGCCTATGGTCAGCAGGTGCCACACACTTACCTCTGTCTGCGAGCAGCCTGTGGGTGAAAGGCCATACAAGAGGCATGCCCTGGGGAAGGGGCCTGGCTCTCACAGACAGGACTGTCCACGTGGCCACAGACACACAGGATTTGACATGGGGGGGCAGGGTGCACACATCTGTGCCCACAAAAAAGAGGGGTGAGGGTTCCTGTCCCCCAAGGTCTGGTCCTAACCCCGCCCCTGGGGAGACCCCACCTTACCAGGAAAGACATACCGGTCTGACAGCTGAGACAACAACTCGGGCCTGCAGATGGCAATGGTTTGCACACATCTGTGCCCACAAAAAAGAGGGGTGAGGGTTCCTGTCCCACCAAGGTCTGGTCCTAACCCCGCCCCTGGGGAGACCCCACCTTACCAGGAAAGACATACCGGTCTGACAGCTGAGACAACAACTCGGGCCTGCAGACGGCAATGGTTGCACACTGGGGGCTGGGGGAGGGCTGCCAGGAACCAAAGCCAAAGTCAGGAGGGCCGTGGAAGCTAGCAGACTCTATACACGCAGCTCAGACGGTTCAGGCGCAGCCAATGGCTCCATTCTAAACGTGTTGCAACTCGGACAGAGCTATGACAGTGATGGTACCAACTGGGAACTTAGTGTTGGTTTAGGGGGAAAAGACAGTATTAAAAGATTAGGTCCTTGCTATATAAAATGCACAACAGAACATTTCACAGAAAAAGTTAAACACACTTGCCTTTAAATTTTTATCTAATGCTTGCCAGTTCCTTGTTTATTCTCTTTATTTCTGTTTCTTTACTTTTGCCTAAAAAAAGAACAATACATTCTTACTTTATCTGATTTCTAAAGAAACACCATTTCCCTACTAAGGCCCCCCTCTGAACTGAAGGCAGCCCTGCTGTCAGGAGTGGGACAAGGCCTGGAGAGCACAGGAAATGCCACTAGGGCCACATGTCTTCACCAAATACCACAGAAGTATAATTATTCACCACACAGAATATGGTGAGCTGCGTGCAAAGGGAGTTCACGCAAGCTCAAGTGGCTCTCTAAAGCACCAGTGAAGCCAACTGTGAGTGACCCTCCCGGAGTCAAGTGTGCACAGTGTAGGGGGAGTGGACACCTCAGCAGCCGCCTGCCCACACAAAACCAGGAGCCACGCCAGGCCCCACGGGCACCCCAGGACTCCAGCTCCACCCTGCCCTCCTTGGTCTCACAGGGCTGTCTCCACCGCCACCACTTCTGAAGCTGATCCACCATTCCCCAGAAGACAACCCCCTCCTCGAGGACACGTCCAGAATTCCACTCATCTTTACTACATATGTGCTAAGAAACGAGGCTTAATATCTGCTGAGTTAAAGAAATACTACTCCTCTGAGCCAATCCTACCCCCAGAAAACTCCAGAAGAACATGTGACCAGGATGGGAAAAGCGAGTGCCTGTGTGGTGGCCCCCTCCCCAGCCACAGCTCCAGGAGTTGGGGACAGGTGCGGCCCCCCAGGAACCTTTAACAAGACAGAGAGACACCCAGACCACCCACTCCAGGTACAGCCTCCTCCCAGCCCTGACAAGTTCTCAAAAGCCACTCGCAGCAGTGACCTTGGGCAGGTCCCCAGCACCTTGGCTGCGCCACTTGATGTGGCTGCTGACAGCAGGAGGCCCAGCAAGGAAGTAGAGCTGCTGGCACAGGGCCTGGAAGGAGGATGGCAGACGCTGGCAGCCTGATGACCCCGGTGGCAGGATAAGAACAAACGTTTGGCCAGGTGCGGTGGCTCACGTCTGTAATCCTAGCATTTCGGGAAGTGGAGGCGAGAGGACTGCCTGAGCCCAGGGGTTCAAGACCAGCCTGGGAAACTTGGCGAGACTTCATCTCTACAATAAATCAAAAAATTAGCCAGGTGTGGTGGCATGTGCCTGTAGTTCCAGCTACTTGGAAGGCTGAGGTGGAAGGAGCACCTGAACCCAGCAGATCAAAGCTGCTATGGCCGTGAGCATGCCCCTGTACTCCAGCCTGAGCGACGGAGTGAGACTCCAACTCCAAAAAAAAAAGAGAAAAAACTGTGTTCTGAAATTCCTTAGAAAGCAGTACCCTTACTTAAGTAGAGTTTGTGGACCTGGCTGAAAAGAACAGAAAAGCAATGTGGTGGGAGCTTCTGGCACACAGAGCCTACAGGCAGCTCCATGCAGCATGCTGAGAGTGAAGGGGGCACTCGGCACAGAGGCTTGTGTGCCAGGGTGTGTGCCTGTGCACACAATGGCTGGTGTGTGTTCACCTGTGTCTGCATGCGTGTGTGTATGTGCCTGTGCCCATGCCGTTTCAGTGCATATGCTGTGCCGGTGTGTGTGCCTATGTGTGCACCATGCCAGTGAGTGCTGAGTCAGTGTGTGCACGCCCGTGTGTGTGTCTATGCCAGTGTGTCTGCATGCACGTGTGCTTCTCACAAAGCTGAACACAAATCTGTGCTTCAAAAGGGGCCCTGCTTTCTCTCCCTGGTGTGTGCCCCCTGGTTCACCTGCCAAACACCAGGAGGAAATCATTGTGAGGGAGGAATGTGGGTAGTCCGGGGCCCATGGGGAGCAGAGCAAATGCAGAAACAGCACAAACACTAGCAGCATCAGAAAAAAGAACAGTCAGTGAGCAAAACCAGCCTTCATAAGTGGACTCTACAGACTTCATCTGACATAAATCACAAAATACACCCGAAGGCACACACTTCAGAGCTACTGAAGTGATCACAGGAGAAGCAAGACAGTTCCACCACGCTCCACAGAGGTACACATGCATATACACATGCACATGCTCACATGGGGCAGGGAGGGTTCCCCAGGAGACATGCAGAGTGTGGGGACAAGCACACCCTCGGGGGCCAGGCCCGGGTGGCAGCCCAGGAGCAGACTGCTCTTCCCTGTAGCATCCGAGCGGCAGTCTTGTGAGGGGAAGCCTCGGGAGCCTGGTGGTTGCTCACGGCTTCACGTCTGTGAGAAAGAAGTAGAGGAAGAGGGTCTTGGCCAGAACTGGAGGCAGGGGAGCCCCAAGCAGATCCAGGTGGCCACAGGGCGACGCAAGGATGACAGGGCTGGAGTGGCCGGGTCCCCAGGCCCCACCGAGCAGAAACCGGGCAGAGGCAGGGGATGCGGAGGTCTAGGAAGGTAGGCACACAGAGCCAGAGCCTCCAACGGGTGTATGTGAGGACACTAAGAAGCTCTGTCAGCATTAGAAAGCTGCCGAAACCACGCTTCCACGGACAGTTCAGGAAAACTAACTGCACATAAAAATACGTCATCAGGGCCTGTCATCGCAGCATTTTGGGAGGCTGAGGCGAGAGAACTGCCTGAATCCACAGGTTCGAGCCTGGGCAACTTGGCGAGACCTCGTCACTACAATAAATCAAAAATCAGGTGAGGCTTGGTGGCTCAGCCTCTTCACTGTAATTCTATCGCAGCACTTTGGGAGGCCGAGGCAAGTGGATTGCCTGAGCCCATAGGTTCGAGACCAGCCCGGGCAACTTGGCAAGACCTTGTCTCTACAATAAAAATTTAAATAGTTGGGTGTGGGAGCACGTGCCTGTTGTTCCAGCTACTTGGAAGGCTGAGGTAGAAGGATTGCTGGAGCCCAGCAGGTCGAGGCTGCCATGGCTGTGAGTGTGCCACTGCACTCTAGCCTGGGTGACAGAGTGAGAATCTGACTCAAAAAACAAAAACAAAAACAAAAACAGAGGACAGACAGGCACTGGCACTGCTTCACATCAGAAGAAAGAGTGTGCTATATACTAAGACACGCTAGGATATATGTGAGGCCAGGATTTTATACACAGTGCATTTAAGCTTCACGGATCAATGCCATAGACAAATGACACGCAGAACCCCAAGAAGCTCCCAGAAGCCCTTTCTGGGGACTCCATGAGCATCAGACATCCAGAGTCACCAGAAACATGACTGCAAGGAGTCACTGTGAGTTTTCAACATGGATGTTGAGGGGCAGGGGGAGCAATTCGCAGGAATGGCTTTGTGCTGGGACAACTCCGATGGGCAGGCAGTGAGGGGAGACAGGGTGCGCCGTCCTCACATACACACTGATGTTATCGTACCTGAGACTGCTGCGGGGCTTCCTGGGAGAAAGTTCACGAGTGACAGCTGAGTCTTACTGTATCCCCCCTGTATCCTGGAGAGTCCTGGAGTGGAAGTAAGGAGACACACAACAGTGGCCAAGAGGCTGAGTGGGAAGCCTGGGCAGCCCTGAGCCTGGGCTGGAGGAACCACAGTGACCTCAGGGCACCTTTCCAGTCTGCCCACCCAAGAGGCCTGGAAACAACAATGTTTTAGAGGTGGTGGGCATCCTGGTGCCCACAGAGGGTCCCATGAGAGAAGCCAGGCTTCATGGAGAAGTCGCTGCTTGCAGGGCTCGGGTGAGCATGTGCGCTCAGAGGCCCTGACTGTATACCTGCTCTCCTGGACCTCCCATCCCCTGCCTAAGTCCAGTCTCGGCTGTGTGGGGTCTGGGGCCAGGCCGTTCCAGCCCTGCTTGGGGCCCACCTGTCTTTAGGCCTGGCTGATGCCTGTTCTCTCTGCCTTCTCTCCACGGACACGACACAATGAGGCTCTGTGCCTCCTGGCAGCTTTCCTCTTGAGGGAAGGGTGGCTATGAGCCTAGAAGCACTGTCTAACTGAGAGCAGGACACTGTCAAAGACCCCAGACCCCAGGGCCAGGCAATGAGACTCAGGAGACAAATGACGAAACTCCCTGGGGGCCAACATGACACCTCGAGCTCCAAGCAGGATAACTGCAGTTGGGCAAACACACTAAAATGTTTCCATTTAGGAGTTTAAAACTACATTTTACAAAAACAACCTAATTGGTCACCATTAGAGAACATTAAGGAACAATGCATCTTGAAAACCAGCAAATAAAGGGAAAGAACCAAGGCACCACCTGCCTCTCCTACATGAACCATGCCCCTTGCGGTCAGACAACACATGGAGGAATGCACTGTGGCAAAGAAATGGGAAAATCACACAGTTAGAAGACTGCCATTTTGCAACCCAAAATGAATGTGAGAGAGAGAGAAAGAGAGAGAGAGAGAGAGAGAGAGAGAGAGAGAGAGAGAGAGAGAGAGAGCGAGCGATGCATGCGAGTCTGTGTGGAAGAGCAGTCATCGCCTAAGTCTGGCCAAGGGTCAGCCCCTCGGCCTGGCCTCTGGACTCTGCTGCCAGACAGCAAAGGAGCGAGTGAATGGCACCAGGATACCCACACCCCCGTGGCCCCACGTACCTTGGCCTTTCACAGTGCAAGGAAAAGGGTGCAGGCTGGAAGAGGATGAAGAACAGAGTGCTGAGAAAGGGCAAGGCTAAGCCACAGCATGTGGGGTACACCCCTGGGTGGGAAGGACACCAAGGTCCCAGCGTGGGGATGCACGGAGAGGACCAGGACAGGCTCATGAAAAGGCTTCTGGGGTGGAATGCCTGAGCCCGCGGGTTCGTGACCCGCCTGGGCAACTTGGCGA